>JAINUG010000084.1:1377500-1555000 GCA_029706075.1 Aldrovandia affinis | reverse complement strand
TTGGGATCAGCTGCAGTCCAGAGGAGTGCAGTACGGCCCACAGACACACGGAGCTCTTTACTCTCATTGTTCCCCCTCCCACAGGGCGCTGCGCTCCCCCAGCCCAGCACAACACACAACCACAACCTGACACACGACCGCAACCTGACCCACGACCGCAACCTGACACACGACCGCAACCTGCGCTAACCCAGCCCAGCACAGCACACGACCGCAACCTGACCGCAACCTGACCCGCGCCCCCACTGACCGTCCCTGCTCGGGCCCAGGGAAACACTTCCCTTCTGGTGACCGCAAGCGGTCCACACTTCGCCCTGTGCCTCTGCGCGCCGGACAGGGTGAGCAGGACAGACGGACACGGTGAGCAGGGACAGGCGGACAGGGTGAGCAGGGACAGACGGACAGGGTGAGCAGGGACAGACAGACAGGGTGAGCAGGACAGACGGACAGGGACAGACGGACAGGGTGAGCAGGACAGACGGGCGTCTCAGTGCCTGCAGGAGTGGACGCTGCCGCTCGCACACAAAGGACTGGAACCAATCAAATCCAATTTATTTCTGTAGTGCTTTTTACAAATACACCGTCACAGAATGCTTAGCAGAAGGGAACCCAGGCCTAGACACCCCCAAAAGCAAGCCTAAAGGCAATAGTGGCAAGGAACAACTCCTTGGTCAAAACCATAGGGAGAAACCAGACTAAAATGGGGGAACCTATCCTCTTCTGACCAGCAGACCTGAACACCTGCTGAGACTGCAGTCTGCCTGAGCACAGTCAGCCTCGGCCTGTCCGCCCCACCCTGCTCTGACCACGCCCTCAGGCCTCCCCGGCCTGACCCCGCCCTCTCAGGCCCCGCCCCTGCCATTGACCAAAACCCACCTTCTCAGACTCCACTACCACTGAATTCTGTACATCTAGCTCAGGGGTGGGCAATCTTACCCTGTGTGCCCGGCTTTTGTTCCAACTGAACAGTGACCCTGCCATTAATCAAAGCCCTGATTGAAGACTTTGATTAGCCCACCTTAGTCAAATCAGGTGAGCTACTGCCACTGGAACAAAAGCCTGCACCCATCCCACACAGGGTTCACACCCCTGCCCTATTGTCATCACCACTGCCTACTTGCTCAATACTTCTTGTATATGTATCCCTGCCTATTATAAAAAAAAAATAATAATTACTAACCTTTTCCTTCCCAGTGTTACAGATATGGTATGCAGCTGCCTACAACTATGTCTATCACTGTATTACTGCACTGATCTCTTGCGCAAACTATGATTGTTCCTACCATGTATTAATGCACATCTTGTAAGTCGCTCTGGATAAGAGCGTCTGCCAAATGCTTAAAATGTAAAATGTCAAATGTAAGATGTAAATGGTTCTGGTCTGTTCTGGGCTCAGCAGTGTAGGTAATATATGCCATTTAACAGACACTCTTATCCAAAGCGACTTACAGTAGTGAATGTATACATTTTTCAGTATATGTGGCCCCAGTGGGGATTGAACCCACAACCTAAGCATTGCCAACGCCATGCTCTACCAACTGAGCCACACAGAACCACCGAGGTGACTTCAAAGCCAAACCCAGATAAGAGTATGAGGTAAACACAGAGGAACAGGCTTCACAACGACCCCAGGGCACGTACCCTCGAGTTACTCTGGGTCTTAATGGCCCTTTGGGGCAATTCATGTGTGTGTTTTTTTGTTTTAAATGTGTGTGATCGTGTGTGATTTAATTGATGTTTCAGTGTAATAATTATTATGGAGATAACTGTGGAATAAGTCGGGCTTTTTAACATGTAACGTTGTGTTCAGCTGGACTTTAAACAAGTGCATTTCACTGTGTGTGTGACATTTTTATTTAACTGTGTGTGCAGCGCGTGTGTGTATGTATAGCACAGCTGTGGGTCTGGTAGCGTGTGTGTATGTATAGTGTAACTGTGTGTGTGTGTGTGTGTGTGTGTGTGTGTGTGTGTGTGTTGTGTGTGTGTGTGTGTGTGTATAGCGTAACTGTGGGGCATGTGTGTGTGTGTGTGTGTGTGTGTGTGTGTGTGTGTGTGTGTAGTGTAACTGTGGGGCGTGTAGCGCAGTGTGTGTGTGTGCGTGCGTGCGTGCGTGTGTGTGTGTGTGCGTGTGTGTAGCGTAACGTGTGTGTGTGTGTGTGTGTAGTGTAACTGTGGGGCGTGTAGCGCAGTGTGTGTGTGTGCGTGTGTATAGAGTAACTGTGGGGCGTGTGCGTGTGTGTGTGTGTGCGTGTGTAACTGTGGGGCGTGTAGCGCAGTGTGTGTGTGTGTGTGTGTATGTATGTATGTGTATAGCGTAACTTTAGGATGTGTAGCGTGTGTGTGTGTGTGTGTGTGTGTGTAGCGTAACTGTGGGGCGTGTAGCGCACGTGTTCATGCATAGCGCAGCAGCAGCTAAAGGTCAGAGTGTCAGGCCTGACATGTGCACAGGCTCTAAAGAGGCGTTTAGCCTGTGGGTATAATGACCCTCATAAATCCATCAGTCTGGGCGCTGATCTCCATCACTGAGGAGGTCTCTGACTGAGAGCAGCAGCTGCCCCACAACACAGATACAGCACTGTCCTCTCACCCTCTCACTCTTTCACTGTCTCTCATCCTCTCACCGTCTCTCCCTCTCTCTCCCTCCCTCCCCCTCCCTCTCTCTCTCTCCCTCTCTCCCTCTCCCTCTCCCTCTCTCTCTCTCTGAGCAGACACCTCCACAGCGGGGGACCACGGGAGTGTCGGCACGGTTACGGGTGTGATGGAGAGGCGGTGAGTGGCTGCGATGGTCCCGTTCGATGCGGATCGATCAGCAGCCACTCGCTGGGTCTGATCAGAGGAGATCAATCAGCCGGTCAGATGTGGGAGCGTGGAGCGCATGGACCATTAAAAATGGAGAGAGAGAGGAGAGAGAGAGAGAGAGAGAGAGAGACAGAGAGACAGAGAGACACAGAGACATGCGCACACACACCTCTGGGCCTTTCACACACTTCGCAGTTATTCAGATGTAGTGGAAAGTTAGTGTGTGATAACAATGTGTGTGTGATAACAATGAGGTAGTAAGAGTCAGTGCTGCAGTAGAGGGCTGTACTCCTCACCCTGTACTCCCTCTCTCCCTCCCTCCCTCCCTCTCTCCCTCCCTCCCTCTCTCCAGGCAGGGTTACTAAACCCACAGCAGGGCTCTTCTGTATCTCCTGCATTCTGCACAACACTGGTAATCTCTCACTGCCCTTTCAGCACCCCCACACCACTGTGCCCACTCGATCTGCCCCCACACCACTGTGCCCACTCGATCTGCCCCCACACCACCCACCCTCACTGTGCCCACACCAGCGATCGGCGATGAGCAGCCCCGGAGCAGAGCCATCACGTAACCCAGGAAACGAGCCAGCGCTGAGCTCACATCAGAGCGGAGAGGCTCGCTGCTGCTGCTGATACAGGGCTCAGCGTGCCAAACTACAGCAACATCACCACTATTACTGCAACAGAGAAAACTCTCTCTCATACTCACACTCGCACACACACACACACACACACACACACACACACACACACACACACACACACACACACACACACACACACACACACACACACACACACACACACACACACACACACACACACACACACACACACACACACACACACACACACACACACACACACACACACACACACACCTGTATATGGAAGCTGGAGAGCTGTTTGAAGTTTCCTAATAGAGATGTATGAGGAGTAGTTTCTGTAGTTTATATTTGGCAGGAGGTCTCTCCCATGGTACTGGGGCGTTATAATCCCACACAGCAAGCACAAAACAAACTCCGCAACGAGGCCAACCCAACCCGTCAGAACACCAACCCCAAACACACGCCTCACTCCCAACTATCGGCACAGATACGGATCACAAGACTGTACTTCAGCCTTCAGCTGCTGAGGTGGATCAGGGTGCACAGGAAGGGGAGGAGCTCCAGGGAACGTAGGCAGGAGGAGGATCATGGGAGATGTAGGCGACGCTTCGGCCAGGTGTTGCGAACGCGCCCTGGAACTCGGACAGGAAGTGAGGTCAACGCAGCACCCAGTCAGAGGCGCGGTACTGAAATATAAAGAGCCAGGGAAAGGTTGGCATGGCGACCAGCCGCTTGCTCACGTGGCTAATGGGGAACTGGTAGCCGTATTTATAAAGGGTATCGTATTAAAAATCTATCTGTGCTGGGGGGAGGGGAGGCCTGGGAGGCACGGCTCATGTGGGGAATTCAGCGGCGACGATTCCGTCAGCGCTCCCGCTGGGTAACGCTCACGTCACACCACACGTTCATGTCACCCCCGGAGGAATGGAGAAAAGGTCCAAAACGTTATCAATACGAGCCCCCTGCCATGCCTGCTCACAACAAACACAACACAACATGGACCTGCTTCAGTGACTGCACTGACGCACTGACATGAACATCGACTTGATTCACGGCAAAGGCAGAAATGATAAACCGTCGGTTGTTCCATTTGCTCATTAACAGTGGATTAATGCAGGTGTACAGGCCAGGTTTAAAGGGGGCACAGCGACGTTCACCACTTTCAACAGCAAAGATAACAAGATGAGAGTGGGAGAGAGAGAGAGAGAGAGAGAGAGAGAGAGAGAGGGAGAGAGAGAGAGGGTGAGAGAGAGAGGGAGAGGGATGGAGAGATAGAGAGGGAGGGAGAGAGAGAGAGGGAGAGAGGGGGAGAGAGAGGAGTGAGAGTGGGAGAGAGAGGAGGGAGTGGGAGGGAGAGGGGGTTATATTTACTTGTACGCCCCCATTGTTCTCACATTCCACTGTACGTCGTAAAAAAAGGCTCTGTGTGGAAATCTCTCGCTTTCATCTCCTCAGGTTACAAAACAAAGGAGAGGTGGAAAACACAAACACCAAGCGCATAAATTAGGCTGATAACTTCATTAAACGACCCGGCTACTGTACCAAACGTACCGCGTGAACGTGCTAACTACGCTAACCTCCCAAGTCCCGCCCAGTCGCCGCACCGGGGTCAAAGCGGCCCCCTTTCTCAGACCCACGACCGGAGAAGGGCTTTCCCCTCTCTCTCCCCCCCTGACCCACAGACGACTGACGACGGAGCGAGAGAGAGAGGGAAGCCGGAACAAAGACTTCCTGGGACCCCCGGATCAGAACTAATCCCATTGTTCTCACGCGCTCCACCGGGAGGCGCCGGCGAGGGCCGCACTGTGCCCGTCGTTAATATTCGCGCGAGCGAGGGGGGGCAGGGGCCTTGGGGAAACGCACAGAAAAAGGGACACAACTGGGGTGTGTATTTATTTCCCATTCGGATGCGCATGGGGGGTCCTTTGGGGAAGAGGGGGAAGAGAGAGAAGAGAGGGAAGAAGGGGAAAAACACACAAGGTAGCCCTTTTCCCCTTCCCTTCCCTCTCCTACCATCAGACATTAATTCTGCACGGCGGGGGATGGGGCGGGCCGAATAATGGCCTCTCTATACGACAGAAACAAAAGTGCATGTGAGGCCCTAATTATGTGGGATTATATCCTTTCAGTATGAGAGAGAAGGGGGACGCGAGCGGGAAAGGGGAGGTGGGGAGGTGGGGAGGTGGTTTCAGGTTTTGGTGGAAGGAAGTGCAGTTTCTATATCGGTACAGAGAGAGATCGAAAGCGGAGTTACAGGAATACAGAAACGAGGGGCCAGTGGACCACTTCTCCAGAAACTAATCTCATTCCGCCGCCTCCTGGCCCCGGGAACAGCTGCCTGCGTGTCCGCCCGGGCCCCGGCTCTTTGAAGGCCGCTAATTTCCCCCGGCCCCTCTCCATGGCGACGGGGGAGCCGCTGCCGTGGCGATAAAGAGAGACACTCCGGGCGCCACAAAGGCCCCTTTATCAGGCCCGACCTGCAGGAGTGGGAGCCACGCTGCGGCCATCTGTCTGTCTGTCTGTCTGTCTGTCGCTACCGATACCCCCTACTTAAAATAGGAGGGAAGACGTTTTGAGAAAACCTTCACAGGCTGTCACTTGCATTCCCCTACCCACATTGGCTGCCCAGGTCGTTAGTGCAAAGGAGAATTAAATGATTAGTTGGCCTACCAGCTTAAATAAAAGGTAAAAAAAAAAAAAAAAAGAAGTTTGTTGGTAAATCCCCAAGGGTTTAACTGGTGCACCCCCACTCTCCCTACCCCTTTTTCCCCCTTCTTTTGTCCTCCCTCTCTCTCTCTCTCTCTCTCTCTCTCTGAGTTGGGCCGGAGGGGGACTCTACACCAGGGCAGGCTAGGACTCCTACCCTCTCCTCCCGCTCTGTGAGAACTTTGAAGCCAAGGGAGGAAAACCGTGACCTAGATACCAGCACCGAAACTGGCGGGATGCTAACATCGTTTGTGTGCCTGGTACGAGGGGGGATTATTCACTCACTAATATTCAACAACACTAAAGACAGAAACATCCATCTACCAAATGTGGTCTTTTTAGTTCTTTTTTAAATACCGCAAGACAAAATGTCCTGAAAACAAAAACTGATCATCGCTAATCAATAAGCAGAACAAGAGTGTCTAATTGCGCTCGCTGCTCTTGCGATGTTCTTCGCCTCTCGACGAGGCTGCTATTAGCGGAGCCGTTTCCGAACAGCGTCGGCGCAAGCTTTTTTTGTGTCTGTGTTTCTGAGGATTACATAACCTCATCAATTTGGAACATTTCCTTAATCTCAATACTTCTCACAGGAAGCTTGTTCAATAACCCCCCCCACAAATCGACCTCCTCTCAGGACAGGAGCAGAAATCGATAGCTAGCATAGCTAGTTATTTTTTAAGATAAGATAAGGTTAAGATAACCTAGGCCACAGGTGGAAATGAGTTAAAGGCAAATTCCGCACAGATATTAGGAAGTTTTTCTTTACACAGAGAGTTGTCAATGCCTGGAACAGCTTGCCAGGTCAGGTAGTAGAGGCAGAAACACTTGGGCTATTCAAGTCCAGGCTAGATGTGGTACTAGATACTCTTTAGATTAGGTCATGATGAGCCTAGATGGGCGAACGGCCCGTTCTCTTCATTATGTATTCTTATGTTCTCATGTTCTTATAGGCGTTTGGTGCTTGACATTTCCAGATTCTCGACACCACATCCAGGCTTCAGTTCCACACGAGCTCATCGTGGTACAGTAAGATCAGGCTCAACGCCCCACCCCACCCAACCCTGAAACAGGAAGAGAGGAAGGTGGAAGTGCGTGCGGCTCACCTCTGCGCTGCGCTGCGCTATTTACGGCCTCTGCTCGGGGTTTCGGGGGGGGGGGAGCTGTGGGCAGCTGTTCCAGGTACAGCCGTGCGTCTTGAGCAGAACTCGATCGCGGCCGAGACCGTTGAGGCCGGAGAGAGCGAGGCTTCGCGCCATCGAGAGTGACTCCCGCTCGACTCCGAAAATATAAACCGAAGGTGCAAAAATGCGAACGCTAAATCAAACAAGGGAAGCCTGCTAAATCTAAAGCCATATCTGCGTTGCTCTGCAGCAAGTGGCTGGCAGTGTAGTGTAATGGTTAGGGAGCTGGGCTTGTAACTCAGAGGTTGCAGGTTCAATCCCCAGGTGGGGCACTGCTGTTGTACCCTTGAGCAAGGTACTTAACCTGAATTGCTTCAGTAAAATATCCAGCTGTATAAATAGATTGTATGTAAAGAAATGTAAACTGTGTAAGTCGCTCTGGATAAGAGCGTCTACTAAATGCCTAAAATGTAAATGTAAATGTAAGTAACTTGTGACCGAAAGGCATTTCTCGGAGGTCATGAGAAGAGAACCGAAATTCAAAATGCCTTATTCCATGCTGACCGATAACGGCGCGTAAGGTATCAGTCGATGTTTGAGGGCAGCTCTTGGGCTACGAAGCCATGCTGCATTTTTTTATCAAGCTAGCATGCTGCCAAGAACAAAAGCCTGAAAAAACATCCTTTCGCCAGGAGCCTATTTACGCCTTAGCGTCCTTTCACTGGTTTCACCAGCAACCCACTGTAATGTTTTGTACCGGAAACCACCACGATACAAAGACAAACCTAGTTCCAACAGCGTTTTCCTTGAGAGATTGGCAGTCTTTGTTGGGATAAGAGCGTGCCCTACGGATCTCAAAAACACGCATCGATTGAAGCATCGCTTGCAGTTCTATCGAACAGCCACAGATGGTGATGAACACACACAAGTGCACGCACACCTTTTTAGCAGCAGGAGCCAAAACGCTTAACGAATACCTCATACCTCGATGTTAATGGATACCTAAAGCATTCTCAGGGTCATTAAGAGTCTCCGCTGCCAATTTTTATGTCGTGTTGTTCCAAGATTACTCTCCCCCACCCCCTTTTTCTCCCAGTTTGGTGGCCAATTGTACACTCTGTGAATTAAATTCCCCCCTCCATGAACCCACCTCGTGCAGCTACGGGACCAGCCGCTACCCGCTAGAACAGGCAGCAACACGGGCGGGTGAACCACCTCCTTCGAGACGGACTCCGCCGAGCCGTCAACCGTGATTCCGATACCCACTGGGAAGCCTTCTGTACACGCGGCGAGCCCGTGCCGGCCTCCCTCCCCCTCCCCCTCCCCTCCCCCTGGGGCGGACAGCCAATCACCGCCACCTGAGTGGGACTCCTGGCGAGAGCCGGGCTGGCGCAGCCGGGGAATTAAACCCTGGCCACAGTGGGAAGCCTGCACTCTCCGAGGGTAGTGTCTTTACCGCTACGCTGCCCGGAGGCCCCTTCCGAGGACTCCGAAGCCCCGCAAAGGCAACGTAGGTCACAAATCATCATCCCCGCTATTAAGATCGGCAAACGCTCACGATTTTTCTAACTGGCGACGCAGAATTGTTAAGACCCCCCGGAGGCCTCAGACGGTCTCATTATTAACCAGGAACGAGTGAAAAGTCGAGCAGCCATCTTTCCTCAGCCTCCTCTCCTCTCGGGCTCCTTCCCGTCGCGTCAGCACCGGCACGGCTCACTGTCTGAGGGCGGGGGCCGAGTCAGCTTTCCCAGCATGCCGATCGAAGGGGGGGCTCGTCGGCCAGGCCGCGCTGTGTCCGGGCCTCTGTCTGAACAGAACACCTGACCCACACAGCCAAGGGGGAGCCGCTGTCCGTCTTCCTGGACCCGTTCAGCACGTTCATTTGGCAGACACTCTTTATCCAGAGCGACTTGCCACGCAAGAGAACATCCGCCTGAGTTCTGTGAGCAACGGTGATGTAGATCTGGATAACGACACTGCGGGACTATCGAGCGTACGCGCGACGTGGCTGAACGCGCAACATTCGGCTGCGCTCAGGGGCACGACCGGACACGGCGCGACGGTTCTTTGTCGGAGAGGTCACAGGGTTCTTTTCTTGCCGTTAGAAAGTGAGCCGAGGGGCTGCAGTGTTAAAGACCGGTCCCTGTGCCGTCTCGATGCAGCGCGGTAGCTGTGCTTTTGAGCTGGAACACTCCATCACTGGATCGGATCTAATCTACAACCACTTTTCTGGAAGACAGAGTTTCTATTGTGGGAAGGGAGGACGTCGTTTTCAATTGACGTCGTCCTGTCATCTTTTTGAGGTCATCCCACTAACCCTTGAACAATAAAACCACAGCCCAAATTCCACAGAGTTGCACATGAAGCAGACGGGCCAAAGGCAGACGGGCGGACACACGGACGGTTGGCGCTCGACGCCGACGCAAGGATCTCACGCTAGGACACCTTCAGCACAGGGCCTGGTGCAAAGGGGCACGCCAGGGGCAATACACTGCTGTGGGGGAGAGAGAGAGAGAGAGAGAGAGAGAGAGAGAGAGGGGGAGAGAAGGGGAGAGAGAGAGAAAGGGAGAGAGAGAGGGGGAAAGAGAGAGAGAAAGGAGGTGAGACAGATTGAGAGAAAGGGGGAGAGAGAGGGGGAGCGAGTGAGAGAAAGGGAGAGAGAGAGTGAAAGAAAGGGGGAGAGAGAGGGAGAGCTGCACTGCCGCACCGCGAGACACACGGAGCAGAGCGCATCACCACTGTGTTTACAGACCAATTTATCAAAATAAACGAGCAGGAGCTTGCACATGGTCACCGGCCTCCCGTAGCCTGCACAGAGACGTCTCTCCCAGGAGAACGGCCAATTCAAACGGCCTGCAGTGACCGCTGGGTGAACAGTGGAAACGAGCACCCTTTGAAGGGGGGGTGATTAAAGCCGTCCCGCACCAATCCAGATCTCCACTGCAGATCCCGCCATCTTGTTCCTGGTGTGGAGGACGGCGCTGTCACATTCCCCCCCGCTAGGCCGGTCTGTAACCGCCACATATGGCCCCCTGAGGAGCACATTCCCGCCTATCTGACAGAACATCTTGTTACTTCACCCTTTCCCCCATCTCCCGACTGCAGCCAGATCACCCCCACACCCCCTCCCTACCCCTGGAGGAAATGCCAGAGGTGCTGAGCATAGAGAAGGCACCGCGCCCCATCACCCCCAAATCCCTCAATCCCCGATTCCCCAACCCCACCACCCCCACCCAAGCTCACCCCCTTGTTCTGACATTCTGGCTCATACATGCCCCCTTTCCATTCCCCCCACACACACACACACACACACACACACAGACACACACACACACACACACACACACACACACACACACACACACACACACACACACACACACACACACACAGCAGCCACACGCAGTCACACACACATACACAGATACACACACAGACACAGACACACACACACACACACACACACACACACACACACACACACGAGACACACACACTGGCAGACCACAGCCTAAACCACGAGGGGAAGCGTTTGTGCCGATGCAGCTCTCCTCCAGAGCACTCACAGACAGACTGAGGGTCTGCGGAACCTCCCCCCTCATGGGGAATTTAGTGGGGGGGGGGGGCACGCTCACCACTCATACTGCATTTCTGCTACACTACGACTCCTACGGTTCGCTGAAACAATCGCAACGCCCCACTGACGTTTCCCGCTATTCCGCTGCCTCCTAACCTTTCCGCTACGAATCCGAACGCCAGGGAGGTGCTGCTCAGCTCGACGGCTCCTCAGGGAGCGGAACTTAACGCCCGACGTTTCCGCAGTCTCACCTTGACGCTCGTCAGCCCGGGATTAATGTTACACATTAAAAACGCCAGAGCGTGCGCTTCCTCTGATTGATCTCGGCGCTGCGTCTTCACATCCAGCGGGGGGCGAAAGGCCCCTCCGGCGAGCTCGGAAAGAGCCGGAAGGCGACACAACAAGGAGACGAGAGCACGAAATTAACAACAGAGGCGGCGTCACAGATAAATCAAAGCCAGCGGTAATCAACAGAGTGACCGGGGCAAAAATACACTTTCTGAACGAGCGTTGGCCGGGCTGCTGTTTAAAGAGGGAAGGGGGGGAAAGCGAGAGTGAGAGATGGTCATGGGTGACAGAGCTTCGTGTGGGCATGTTTTCAGCATCAACAGAATTCAGAATATGTGTACGCTTACACTAAACAGCACGGATGGCGGAGAGCGGCCATCATTTGATTCAAATTACACGAGTCAGGGAGCAACGGCTAAGAGTGACGTTCATTACAGAGCTCTGTGCACACGTTAAACCAAAGGAGGGGAAAATAATACGTAGCCATGCTTCGGTCTCTGAAGCAGTAGAAAGATTAGGAAAGATTAGGCACTTTAACCATTTAAAAGCAACATGCATACACTTCATATTGCAGGAAAACAATGTGCTTAACAGTGCCATGACCCTGACGAAAGCCCAGACACCGAGGTTAAGATTAAGAGCCAACGGCTCTGCGCTGAAATTGCGCAGCACACAGGCCTCTGTGAAATTAAATCAACCGCTTTTTTCTTTTCTTTTTTCCCTTAATGAAAGTTGTTTTCCCCTCCGTGGCCTCCCCGGGGCTTTTCAAATGAAGGTAATCTCTGCTCTTGTTGCTCAGGACAACCAGACAGCTTTTCCATTTTCCATAACTTATCTTTAATTAGTTTTAATATTTCAGGACCGCTGGGCACACTTCTCTCCAGAGCTGTGCTGGGAGGCTGGGAACCAGAATGCATTTTTTTGAAAAGGAAAACAAAACCAAATCAAAAACTCCAAACATTCAACATACAGAAACTCTCCCAAAACGGTACCACTACTCAGAAAATACTTCCTGCTTCCATCATTTCTTTTTGACAGCACAGCAAGTCGAGAGTTTCCATTTGACCAATAAGCAGAAGTCAAACAGAAAGCAGCTAAACTGGTACCTTCTTCGGCCTTAGGTCAGCGATCAAACAGACACGTTCGAGGCTGTAAAACGATGAGTGAACAGACACGTGCCCGGCATAAGGGACGCAGATTAAACTAAATGCGGATTACATTCTATACTCCCGTGACCGGAAATACAAAGTTCAATACAGCGGTAATAAAAATCGGAATTATCAAAAACGCACGCACGGTGAGGTGACCTGGGAGCACGACATTTCCTTTACGAGCCCTCCTGCTATTTTTGGAATTGTTTGCCAATTAGATTCGATTTTCCGACGGTCAGCAGCTTTTCACAGGATCACCAGGGAAATTCGGCACTAACACAACGCCACCCCCCGACCCTCGACCTCAAAACCCCCTTCACCCTTGCTGATCTCCGATCAGCCCACAGCGCGTTACTCATAACCCTCACTCTTTAGCGACTGATCCCAGTCCCCGATCAGACTGGGGTGAGGGCGCAGCGGTTTCTCCTCCCGCCGCTACGCCCCCTACGCCCCACCATTGGACCACGCTCCTTCATGACCCCGCCCCCCCACCCCAGGGCGCAACCCCCACACCGGTTCCGGACCCGTTCGCTCATTTCATCTTTCCGGGGAAAACAGAACCCCGGATGGCACGCTCACTCACTGAAACCAAGGGTTACAGGTTACACTGGTTCTGTGTGGCTCAGTAGGTAGAGCACGGCATTGGCAATGCTTAGGTTGTGGGTTCAATCCCCACTGGGGCCACGTGTACTGAAAAATGTATGCCTTCACTACTGTAAGTCGCTTTGGATAAAAGCGTCTGCTAAATGGCATATATTATTATATTATATTTGTTACATGCAGGAGGTAAAATAAAGGAGCGAAACCTCTTTGTTCTGCGCTGATATGAAAGGACTTCGCTTCAAACGCGCAGCCCCAGTAATGGCCTCTGGGCGGCGGGACCCCTTTACAGTGTAAAACCGGGAGCGTCTCGGGTCCCACCTTCTGGGCTTTAAAGACCGGTGCTCTCTGATCCTGATTGCTACCTAACCCCCCCCCCCCGAGTGTCCATTCAAACGGAAGGCGTGGCCGATTCCAATTATAAACCACCTCTCGGGTCCTTTGAACTCGATTCATGCAGGAACAGAGTGTGAAAACGGAACACGCACGGTAAATATTTCAGAACAAAAGCACTCGAACCCACGTGGTCTGTAGGTAGGTGTACGGGGCCTCTGCCGAGCGATACAGGCACTCCTCCAACAAGTGCTCACGGGTCCTGGCTACGGCTGAACGTGAAAGAGCCCCACCCCTACCTCCTCAGGGCCCCATCGGCAAGCCTCTAATGGGCCCCCTGCCCACCCATCCACCCACTGCATTACTGAGAAGCCTCGGGCACTTGTCAATCCCCAATGGGCCAACTCCCCCCCCACCCTCCCAACCGCCCCAGAGGAAAATCAATACAATAGTGTATCAGCAGCAGCCTGAGAGCCATTTGGAAATCTTCCGGATCAGCATTAATGATCGTCTAACAGTGTCCCGCAGGGAGGGAAGGGGAGGACTCATCTCTCGACCCAAACCTCCAAGGCTTCAGCTTCCCTCTGGATTCTGCACTGGAAGCGGGCCAAACCCCTGGAAGTGGGCCAAACCCACACGCGCTTCTCAACATGACGTTTCACGACTCACAAAACCAGCCCGTCTCTCTCCCAGGAGCATTTCACCCTCGCAGCCCAGCGTCAGCGTGCGCGGCCCAGCGGGTCGACTGAGAGCGCGTCTCCGAGGTTCTACGAGGTCTCGAAATCAAAAGGCTGCCGAAAGCCATGCCCTCCGTAGACGTGCGTGGACACTTCGCTGTGCCCAAAGCTCGAGACGAACTCCTGCTCCTTCGTGAATTCGAAGTGTGCCTCGAACTTCTGTGACAACGTGCCTCATTAGACCTCTCCGTGTTCTTCCGTCAGAGTCCCTGGGTCTGAGGGGGGCGTAAGCGACTGTCCCATCGTGTTCTGGCCCCCACCGCTGGCGTCGCGACCGGAAAACCAGCGGTTTGGGAACGGGCACAAAGGACGCCGACAATCTGAGGATGGGCCAGGGGGGCAAGCCAAAGGGAACTCAGAGGGATGGAGCTCTGCACGACACGTCTCCTGAATTTAACCTTCTTCAGAGGTCCCGGTCCCCCCCAAGGAGACCTGCCTAGGACACGCTGGGTTTGTGGGCCATGTCTGGGAGCTCGACTGAAAGGCAATGGAATGGATTCTAACGGCACCAGGGAAAGCCTACACCACAGTGCCAATTCAAACAGTGTCAAATCAATGAATAAATCACGCATTTTAAAACTCTTAACTAGAACGAGGTGTGAAATGTTCTCACATGCCTGTCTCCGGTGCAGAGTTAGAGGTGTGGGAAGGGGGGGGGGAGTCTTTAAGATGTTTTTAGGGGAAAGGGCGGCCGTGGCCACTCCATATCATCGGTTTCATATCCGCTTCATGTCACTCGAACACTTCTGCTGCTTAAGACGAGAATCTGAGAGATGTGTCACTGGGTGCAATAGAGGCGTCCGTGTTAACACAAGCTCAGCACTGCTTCAGAGAGCAGGGTAAAGGGCAAGAGCACACACACATACATCGCGCACGCGATCGCTCTCACATTTCCCCAGCGCGGTCATCTGTACCGTCACCATCCACTAGTTTGCTCTGCAGAACTGGACAGGTTCAGAGTTCATTAAGACAGATATCAGACAGATACTTGGTGCAGGTAAAGCAATGCTGAGCACCAACTGAGGGGAGGAGAGCCTGTCTATGAGGAGAGTGAAAGGCAGAGAAATACAGAGAGAGAGGGGGAGAGAGAAGAAAGGGAGAGGGAGAGGGAGAGAGAGAGAAATACAGAGAGAGACAGAGAAAAGGGGGTGAGAGACAGAGAAAGACAGACAAAGAATGTGGAGAGAGAGAGAAAGACAGACAAAGAATGAAAGGGAGGGACAGACAAAGAATGAGGGAGAGAGAGAGAGAGAGAGAGAAAGAGGGAAAGACAGACAAAGAATGTGGGAGAGAGAGAGAGAGAGAGAGAGAGTTTAACAGGGTGCAGTGACCTCTAGGACTGTCCCCTGTGCTGCCGTTTGAAGAGTAGAGAAGGAAATGGCAGACAGAGGAAGCACAATGTGTCGTGTACATCTGTGTGGCAACTCCGGGGTTGTCAGTGCAAGATTGCAAAAAAAGATTTAAAAGCTGTAAGCGTGCATTGCAGTTGAGGACCGACCGAGACAAAAGCCTGTTCATTTCTGCATAAAAATCACATGCAAATTCAACACAATTTCCCTCCAGAACATTACTATTGCCATACTAAACCAGGCCGAATTTACAGATAGCCACGATCTCATGACCACGAGCTGAACCTACACGAGTCAAAAGTGCAATGACACAAAAGCACAAGACCGTAAACACAAATCTAAAGTGGATTTGTGGTTGGGAAGTATCTTGATTCCTGATTAGCTGGACACACGCACTGCCTTTGTGAAAAACAAAGGCTGATTTCTCTGCCCCTTTCAGCGAGAGCTTCCTGTTTATGGCATTGTGTCATTATCCCGCCGCTGGCTCCGTGAGAGACGCGCGCGGTCGGTATTTTGAGCTCCGACATCCCCAGGATGTTGTTCCACAGAAGGCCCAAAGGCACGGCGCTTTCCCGTCGTGACGCAGTGTGACCCGCCAGAGCCGCGCTGGGCCGCCGTTCCTGTGCTCTGCGCTGGGACCAAAACACACATGAAAGCACGGCCTGCGCTCCACCTTAACAGCACAGGACCAAGTTCCCCAGTCACAAACACGCACACACACTCACACAGAGACACAAGAGACACACACAGAGACACACAAACACACACAGAGACACACACACACTCACACAGAGACACACACACACTCACACAGAGACACACACACACACACACACTCACACACAGAGACACACACACACACACACACAGAGACACACACACACACTCACACAGAGACACAAGAGACACAAGAGACACACACAGAGACACACACACACACTCACACAGAGACACACACACACTCACACAGAGACACACACAGAGACATACACTCACAGAGAGACACACAGAGACACACACACACACTCACACAGAGACACACACACACACTCACACAGAGAGACACACACACAGAGACACACAGAGAGACACACACACACACACACACACAGAGAGACACACACACACTCACACACACTCACACACAGTGCCAGAAGCACACAATTCATATCCATTATCATATGACAGACGAGATCGATTTAATTCCCCATGTCGAAACCCAGCTTGTTGTAATTTCACTGTCTGTTTCGGTTTGGAATAATGGGCTTTTCATCGAATCTATCGGTGAAAACACATGCCTGTTTGCATGGCCTTCACGCACGCACACACACACACACACACACACACACACACACACACACACACACACACACACACACACACACACACACACACACACACACACACACACACACACACACACACACACACACACACACACACACACACACACACACACACACACACACACACACACACACACGGCTTCAGCGGTGCTTGGCAATGACGCAGCTGTGGAATTATCTGGAACAAAACGTTGGCGGCTCTGACACACGTGTCATCCTCTCCCCACTGTGTGTTGCGCAGCTGTTCCCCCGCTCTCCATTACAGACGCAGGAGTGTGCCACTGCTCCCTCTGGGCCCCCCCCCCCCCGCACCTCTCTGTGCACCTCTGACCCCGTTAAGTACCAGCACATCTACATACGGGAGACTGCGGGTGAAACGCACGTGTAAAAATAAAAAAATACATTAATAAAATCAGTCGTGTGTCATCGCCCAAGGCCTGAAACGCATCAGGGCCGTTAAGTTTTCCAGATCCATGACCCGGGCCCCCCCGTCACAAACATGGAGCGAAATTAAATATCCAATTAGGTTCCATATGTCTAGCCCGCGCTAAACAAGCAAATCACGTTACGGTAACGCGTCCAATTAGAGAGGAGGACATTTGAGGGTCCTTTTGGAGGCGTCCCTCCCCCCCCCCTCCCCCTCAGACAGACATCTGGCCCTGTGCCAGTCAACACCCTCCAGCTTTAATATAATATCACGTTCATTGTCGTCTATACGCTCTTATCATTCAGACGGGTTAACGAGAGCGGCAGAGCTGCAGAACAGGAGCAGTGGAGTCTTAACGCCGTAGCCAGACACGTGCGAATGAAGTGGCCAGGTCGCCCTTGAAAAAGAGACGTCAATCTCCAAGGAGAAATGAAAAAAAAAAAAACTGTCGCCTACTGTCGGCTCCGTCGACTACGCTGGTGAAACATAGTCAGCTAAACACGTCCAGGATTAACCGAAGGAAGGAAGAGCGTTAAGATTGGACAGGCCGGATATTCCCCGGGGGGCCTCTGGGGGGGGCCCACCCGCGTTAGCCTACGTCACCGGGGGCCCCCTCTCTGTGCCGCAGGCCTCTGGCGTCTCTGGCGAGCCTGGACTCCACGCGGCGGGTCAGACAAAGTCAACCCTGCGTCCTAATTCAATTTCAGCTCAATGTCGCCCGCGTTTCTTTTTCGTTTCGTTTTTTTTTTTTTTTTTTTTACAATTAGACAGACGCCGTTTATTTTCCACGTCGCTCGAGGTGACATCTATGAGGAAATATAGTGGGGCGAAGGTTACCGGGAGGCCACAGGGCCCGGCGAAGCCTCTTTAAGTGCGCAGCGCTCGTTCCGAGAGGTCGAACGCCGAGGGCTTTATTTCAAAATGGCGACGCCGGGGCGTAAATCCTGCGGATCCGTGCGCTGGGGCACGTCCTCCAGCACACTGCGGGGTCAGTCTTTGCCAAGTCAACCGTTAAAACGGTGAAATTTACCGTCCGGCCGTCTCCGGTTTTTAGTCAGGGAAACCTTGCGTGCGGGTTTGGGGGGTCCAGGGAATTCAGAAATAAGTCATCTGTCGTTGGAAAGCCCCCCTTCTAACGCTGACCCCTGTAGAGGTCAACCAAAAGAGACAGAGAGACCTTGGCTGTTGATAATAAACACAGGGGCCACTTAAACGCTACAGCCCAAGTTCACGACCCCCTCGCCCATCCTGCGAGCGCACGCCATCAATTCCCACGGAGCATCTCTGTCAAGATTGATCTGTGAGATCGAAGAAAGCGCCACTGCCCGTGACACACTAATGCGGCCTGAGAATGAACCTCCGGGCATCTGAACACCAGGCCAGATCTCTGAATCTTTTAAAAACCGGTCGATGCGGAACGTGCTTAAATGTCACGGGGTCTTTTATTGTTCTCGCGCGGCTGTCCGCGTGACCGCCACGTACGGGGGCTGCGTGCGGCGTATCGATTCGTTCTTTGTGTGAACCGGAGCGTCTAGCGCGCGGGACAGACTCCCGACGAGGGCAATAAAGAAATTCAATTTAATTCAATAAAGCAGCAAGCCAGACGTGAGCGGGAACATTTATTTTTCCACACGAGTCAAAAGCAACCGTGAGGTTAATGGCCGTTTTGTTTCGAATTGAGGGATTTTGACCAACGCAGGCGGAGAGAGCACGACGCGTACGGCACGGCGGTTTTGCGTTCGATCGCTGCGCGTTCGCACAAACGTCCCAGCAAAAACAGAAGGGTGCCCTCGATATTTCTGCAGGCGCGCTCCTTTCCTCTCTCCCTGCCGCTGCAGGCCCAGCGAACGCTGGCAGCCAGCCCAGCTGCTCAAAACCACTTCCTTCCACCGAAAGCTACACCGACGCCAAGCTCGACGCAACACAATGCAGCTTTCTCAAGTCGCCGCCAGCTCTGCGTCTCCGGCACAATCGCGTCTAACAGAACGGCACACTGTCGGCTTTGTGTCCGCGGGATTAGGCTTCTCCACTCAACTGATATTACAGTCCTCGAAAATAAACCACTTTATTTTAAAAATCGCCACAAAGCAAAACCCCACACACTGGCACAACTATAATGTTATTAATAACGTTCATGTAATATAACTGGCACAACGTTCCGTTTTTCACGGCCGGCACTCTGGAAACGCACACTGCCGGCGAAACGAAAGTTAACCGTGGCTACACCGTCACAGTAAGATGCGAGTAAAAGAGTGAAAGACAGACGAGCCTTCGGGCCAGTGGGGTTTTACACGAGCGGGTCAGGTGATCAAAGCACCTGCTGTCACGGCAACCGCCACCGCCTCGCCACGCCCTGAGGGCTGGAGGCCTGAGGGCCCGTCTCCGCAGCGAGGTGCGTTTCCGCTTTTAGAACCTCCTATTTTTAGCGGCAATTAGCAGCGCTTTGTGCTGCCGAGCGCTCGCTCGCGTCAGTCGACCGCTTGTGCAGTCGCGGCACGTCCTCCCTCGCTTTCGGCAACACTTGTTTTAGGACAACACCGGTGGCGAAACAGCCGAGCCGAGGAGGAGCAGTCGAGTCGTGAAATAGCACCGTCAGTACCAACACTGAGAATGACAACGTGACGCAATGAACACAGTTTAGCAAGACAAAATGTCACTTTGCCCGTCTACGTTGTGTCATTGCGAAACAAAACTGCCTGTAGCGGTAGTCATTATAATAACGAGGCGGTAAGACATTTTCACGGTCAAATTCAGCCCCACAGAAGTTTGACTCCACTTGGCGGAACACCTGGCACACAGGGACGAGCGGGGATAGAGCGGACGCACAGACCCCCTGGGGACGGGGCAGGACGGGGGGGGAGGGGAGGGGAGGGGAACGAGGCCTTGACAAGGCGAAGGTGACAGTCTGGCGCTGGGGCACGCCGTCTGGAGGCCCGCGGCCCGGAAGGGCAGCGCTCACGGGGAGATAACGAGGCTCCTGGAGCACAGCGGAGGAAATTGGATTGGCACGGGCGGGGCCCGGACGGGGAGGGCCGGCGGGGGAACGTGACAGCTCTCAGGGCGCCCAGGACCCGCCAGCCCGATTACGCAGATAGAGTTTCACCTCCACGGAAACCCTAAACCCTCCAATCCAATTTGCATGAGTGCGGGAGGTGGGGCCAGCAGGCGGGACACGGGGGGAATGGGAGGGGGGGGGGGCAGAGTCGGCACACACCCCTCCCTGCCCATCGTCCGCTCACAGTTGGGTTTGAGTGGACGGCTGTCGGTGGATTTTCTGCATGTCTGCCGCAGGCGACAGGCGTTTAACCCCAGCCCGGCAGCCGGCTTGAGAGCCTCCAGTTATTTTTATGAGCGGGGGGGGGGGATTCTTTTTCTTTTTTTAATCACTTTAAAGCCCAACATTTGCTGTAGGAAGTATGTTAATGGCGTGACCGGTGGCTGAAGTGGACTTTCAGCTGTTCTCAAGGCATGTCACCCATCAATCACCCCCCTTCCCCCCCCCCCACCCGCACGAGGCCGAAGATGTCGGGGAGCGAGTGAGCGGGCGGCGATTGTTGACATCGTGGAGGCAGGTGGTGTTCTGATTGGCCGGCTGCCACCTCTCGCGCGCGGGTCTTTGTAACGTTAGACGGCACTCAAATTAACTGATTAAACTGTGAAGCGCAAAGTGGGGGTTCGCAGGGATGTCCCGGGCCTGAGGGACGGCTTCAAAGCACACAGACGGGGCGAGGTTCTGGTTCTGGTTCTGGTTCTGGTTGAGAACATCCCTCTCTCCTCAGTCTCGCCCCATCCCGTTCGCTCCTCGCTAGAACGCTTCGAGACGGTCCGTTCAGCACTGAGGCGGGGGCAAACAGCAGCGCCCCCTGCTGGCCTTCTGAGCAGCGGCACCAAAGCCAGGGTGCCAGAGGGCAAAGCCGTCAGGGCCAGAGGGGCCCGCGGATCATTACATCTTATGATCTATTGATCATACATTAGATCTAATCAGGCCGTTACCCCAATCCTGGGTTTCCCTGCCGTTTCCCAAGTGCCATGGCAACAGGGAGGGGATGGGACTACTGAACTGGGATCACTCAGCACTCGCAGGGAGCCTCGATGCATTCTGGGAAGGACACAGCACAGCCAACCCTAACTCGGCTAACTACAGCCGCACAGTCACATAGCTAAGGTCCACAGCACCGCATGCCGTTCCACAGCCCAGAACATGTAGGAAAGTGCACATTTGAGAGGCGCAGAGGAGAATGGGAGGAAACGGCTGCCTTTCTGTTTGGTAAAACCGTACGTGCACACAGCCAGAAAGCAGCAGTGGGGTTTTTTTTTTTTGTTGTTTTTTTCCCCCTCCTGCTTTGCACGCAATTACTCGCCTTGACAGATGCCATAAACAGAGTGGTGTAATTGGGTCTCAGCGTTCTGGCAGGCAGAAAATAAACGCGTTGATTTAAAGTTTGCGGCGACGTAAACGCCTCGAACGAGAGGCCCTGTGTGTGAGGACCCCACAAGGGCTTTGTGCAGTCTGCTCAGCTGTGTGTTCCTGTTCTGTTCTGTTCTGTGCAGTTTATCCCGCCGACGGGCACTGAACAAGACAGAGAGCGCTTGTGCCACTGCTACACCCCACACAGGCCCCACCCCTCCCTGCCCCGCCCCCCCACCCCGCCCCCACGAGCAGCCACCTTCCACACGTCCACCTCCTTCCTCCTGCCCGCGTTCCGTCTGAAGACGTGATTCGATTAAGCCCAGAATCAGAGTGGCTCGTTGAAACGCTGAGTCGGCCGGGAGCTTGTTCTTTGCCAGATGAAAAGTGAACAGTAGCTGTTAAGCGGATCATAAGAGTCTGAATGTTTTGGACTGGGGTCACGTTTCATGGGCTCCTGGGCCGGGAGAGCCCGGCACGCTCGATACGAGCTCCATCGGATCGGCGCTAAATCGTTCGCGCCGCTGGCGAATGGCACCGTGCCACCTGCCAATGACAAACGCACCGGCGGCTCATCCGGTGTGGGGTCTATTAACCCATCTGTTGCCACGGCGCTGCCCTGGTCTTTCTCCCGAACTCGTTCGCATGCCGCTGCCTTCAGAAGGGCGTGCGGAAGGTCACGGCCCGCCATGTCGATGACACACTTGAGAAGGAGAGTGCGCAGGCTGCATCAACAACATCGCACAATGCGATCCTTTCATTTGATGAAGGCAGACGCTTGCAGCCAGTGTGTCCCAATGCTACTTTCACACGAAGGATAACATGAGAGTCCTGTTATGTTGCAGTGGGAAAAGAATTTCTGGCACCTACGGGAAAAATGTACCTAGCAGAATATCAAGAGCCAACTTGTCGATGTATCGAGGTGGCCGCCCACACAGCCCTGCGGCCTACGAGAAGCCCAACGGGGGGCCATGGCACACAGGAGGAGACAGCTATAAGTAGGCTCTTTGAAAAGTTCTCTTTTTTAGCCTGTTGTAGTTTGTTCCTTCCTGCCTTGTTTGAAACGCTTCTTCCTTGCAGGTGCCTCTTCCTCAACCCCCCATATGGCAGGAAGCAGCGAAAGAGAAAAACAAGACAGCAACCTCCCCCACCCCAAAAAAACAACAACTACAAACCCACAACTCTCTCTGCTGCCTCCCCCTCCCTCCCTCCCTCCTCCCTCCAGCTCTGAATGCCCCCCCCCCCCCACTGCACACTCACCCCGCACCCCTCCCTGTTTGTCATTAGCGGGTGTTAATCTCCACCACAGCCCCATTAGAAGCTGTGAAATGGCAAGCGCCGAGCAACACCACTTCATTCTGAGAGAGAGACGGGGGGCTGCCAGTAAAGGCTCGGCATCCGCTCTGCCCCCCCCCCTCCCCCTCCACCCGGACCGGGCCTAACGACCAAGCGAGCCCAACCAGCCCGGTTATTCCCCCCCCGCCCCCCGCCACGCTTCCAATATTAGACTCCAGATCCCGCCCCTTAAGAGTCCACTCGCCTGCGACAAAAACAACAGCGAAGGATTAGGAAGCTTCGGACAGCTTCTGCCCACGCTGACAGGCTTCGGTAGTTAAAAATACAGCAGCGAAGTTTCGCTAATCTGTTGTGGCACAAGTGGCCGGCCACGGTCTCTCGGCGCAAACCTTTGGCAAGACGGAGGAGCAACTCCTCTGCGACGACAGACTATTAATAATGAGAGAAAACAGAAGGATCCCCCTCGGTGCGCTGGTGACGTCAAAGTTCACGCAGGGTTTTTGGGGTGAAGACTCCGCGACTACGAGGGACTCCAGGAATCCGAAATATTTCCCGCCGCGTTCCAGAGGCACCAGAGCCGTTTGCGTACCGAGTGAGACATTCCACGATAATTAAAACACTCTCCCGCTCCAAAAGCCAGCGTCCATTTTTGGGGTAATTTCTCAGAAAGCCGGATGCGAGAATAGAAGCAGACATTTTTGCATGTCTACATCTCCAGAGAGATGAGATTCACGGGGGGGGGGAACCAACGAGGTGCAAAAGCATGTAGACAGTGCAAAAATAAAGCACATCCCTTGGTAGCAATAGTTAAATTTTGCATGAGTAAAAGCTCATTGCATTACATGATATTATGAATAACTTATTCAATTACATAGTAAATGCACATTACATCTGTTATGGTACTTAATACCCAGTGCAAACCACAATTAGTATTCAACCCGTGGGGGGGGGGGGGAACCAGAAAAAGGCCTTTTAAGATCTAGCAGCCAAATGAGAACACTCAGGGGGTCGAGCCATTAGTCGAAATATGTGACAAGGACAGACACGGCACCCCTATGACTCCTGAACGAGGCCTTGGGAGAAGAGTCAATACACTACATCCACGTGCGCTGGTTATTAGCGAACCGTCTCGTTTTACAGACCGCAGCTGTACGGCACCACACTGTGTTTTTATGGAGCCAAATGCCCCAAGGGCTCCTATTGGGTGGTCACGTGTGATGTCACAGAGCCTGGTGGCCAATGCGAACGTAGATCTTCACGGACAGAATTACCATCATTTCTGCGTCTGGGCTGCCAACCGCAAGCACTACAGCTTAAGGAACTGAATGTTTGTTTTGACAGTTTTTTTCTACTTTTCCCTCTGCAACGTTTCGACCGATTTATGCAGGTCTGGGCTTTGCTTCGACAGCTTGCTCGCTGGCTAATAGCGAGCGTCCCGACCGTTGTGTCGTTTTGCTAGAATCATAGCATATTCATATTTTCTTGTACAAAATGCTTGTGACAGCTAGCTGGCTAGAGGTACTGCAGAATACAGTCTGGTGTTTGCAAAGCAATGCACTGTGATGTGATGTGAAGACAAAAGGCCAAGCATCTGGTTGATGCACATCAAACGCTGTTTTAGCTAGGTAGTTAGCTAGCTAATTAGATGGCTTGTAGTCATAATGTTCCTGTTTTGTATTCATATGTAGGCCTAGTTTTAAAAATATAGGCCTTAACGTTTTATATTTCAGCCCAAGTTAATTTGAAAATAACTTTGACTGACACAGTACTATGGACCAAAATAACTAGCTATAAGGTTTGCCGCCCAAATGATTTGATTAAATCACAGGTAAACTTGATTGTAAATTATTTGTTACCAGCTATATAGGTAGTTGTACGTGCCTTTGCGACTTTAACATAGCTATGACCCTTGTCTACGTAAAGTAAGCCTTCCTGAGCATCACTCCAGATTTCACCACTCATAGAACCCTGGAATTACCTTTAACGTGCGGAACGAATCAGTCGTTTCCGCCAACGGGGGCCATTAGATCAGTGACGTTATCACCAGAGCATACGGTGATTATTCGTCGCCGGGGGTATTCGGGACAGTTGTGGACACGCACTGGAATCCAGCTAGCCCTGGGGCTCATTCCACTTCTTCTACACATGTGGGGAAACTGTAATGACGCCCTTCAGCCTGAGGGGGGACACGGAGCCAAGCCCTGTCAGGCTTCTCCAAGCATTCCATGCAGTCTTTGCAGTTTAGAAAAATCACTCATCGACTACTCACTGATTGAGTCACACGGGCAAACAAATGTGAATCATTCAAAATATACGCCCTTGAGAGACAGAAAACTAGGCGGAATGAAGAGAGAAACAAAACAATGTTCGCTATATTAAGGTTACAATCAACTGCAAGAGGAAATTGCATAATGGAGGAAAGGAACATGTTATTTACGAAATAAACACTGGGGAGGTATCTAGAGTCGGGGGTTTACGGTAAGCACAGCCCAATTGATTTTGTAACTAAAGATAACGTTCTGGCTTTCTAAAGGGAGAAGTGCAGTCCAGCGTTGAAACCTCACAAGCTCTAACAATGCCTTAGGTCAAAAAATAGGGCAGAGGAAACGTTAGCCTTAGACACTTTTGTTTTTTTCTGCTTGTCCGATTCTGCTCAGGGAGCTGTCCAAGAAAGACAGCAGCTCTTGCGATCGAATCCGTAGGGCATCCGTGGGCTGTAAACAAACGCATGGGATATGCAAAATATTTTTGTGTTTAATGAGGATTTCTCCTGACTTGGCGTTTTCGCAAGCAACACCTCTCGTCACGAGAGCGAAGATAGGGCAGGTATTCCAAGTCTGAATAATCTTGAAACTTCCCGTCATAAAGTGGATTACGCAAGACGGAAAGCCGACTCCGTTTCAGTCACGAATAGCACTGCCACTGGACCCACCCCGAGGCGCTATCACACCGAAAGTGCCACCAACGTGAGCAAACACAGGCAGGAGCGCTTGGCTAATACCGGCAATTTCAGCTCTTTGGCAGCGAAGTTTCGCTCCGATGCCCAGTGATGACTGACGAGACCCCCCGCCCCCCCCCGGCCTCATTTCAGCCTGCCACCGGGACCCGGCTAAAAGCCCTTCTTCAGCCTGGTCCTGTCAAACTTCATCAGCATGTGTGCGCACATAATAAAGAAGCATGCAGCCTGGGTCCAGACACCGCGCGGGCACATGACAGCCAAGAGAACAGAGCCGGCGACTGCTCTCTGAGCTGCAGGCCACTCCAGCGAAGAGAACAAACTGGATGACCTCAACGAATAAACTCAAGAGCCACATATCTGTGTGCGAGTGTGACTGTGTGTGTGTGTGTGTGTCTGTGTGTGTGCGTGTGTGTGTGTGTGTGCGTGTGTGTGTGTTCCACTTACTGAACAATAAATATCTTACATTTTGTAGCCTTAACTTTCCCTACTATTGTGCAGCTGAAAGGCACTGGGACAACCGTGGTCTCGACAGTGACACGAGAAGGCCTCACACGGTGGAAGTTCACAGGGCCAGGCAGGCAGACAGGCAGGCAGTGTGGTGTAATGGTTAGGGAGCTGGGCTTGTAACGTTAAGGTTGCTGGTTCAATTCCCAGGTGGGACACTGCCGTTGTACCCTTGAGCTAAAGGTACTTAACCTGAATTGCTTCAGTAAATATCCAGCTGTATAAATGGATTGTAAAAGAAATGTAAACTGTGTAAGTCGCTCTGGATAAGAGCGTCTGCTAAATGCCTGTAATGTAATGTAATGGCCAGAGCTGACACCGCCCGCCGCCCCAGATACGCCGGTCTCAGGCACTGCCCACGGGGCGGCGAGAGGTGCGAGAGGCTCCAGGAAGGGGAGGCCATTTCTCTCGCATTTCCACACAAAGCACAATGGTGTCTTCACGGGCCTTATCTGCGGGGGCTATGCGGCGCAGGGTGTGGGCCGGCTCACACACAATGCGCAGGGCTCATCGCGCGCGGGCGCAAACGGCCGCACCGTCCTTCAGGTGGAATTAGGCAGGGCCCCGGCAGGGGGACCAGCTGCTCGCTCCCCATTCTTCTGCAGCACGCTGGGGGTCGTAAAAACCATCTGATGGCTCCCAATGCTATTCTCGTGCGCAGAAGGGCACGGAAGTCCCCTTCACGCCCTCAAAGGATCCTTGTCGAGGGGCGGACGGGCGGGCGATGCGGGGCAGCACGCGGCCATGTGATCCAGCATCGCGTCCAGCCTTGATTTATAGGGGGCTTACAAACGCCACGCGCACATCGTGGAACACGTGTGGTCACGGCCCCTCGTGTGCTTTTTCATCTGGACTTGCGAGGCTGACCCCCTCATCTGCTTTCTGGCTGTTCGCTTCCAGCAAGTGGCTGCCATTTTTATGACAGCTTATTATGAATGCCATTCTTTATTGGGGGGGGGGGGGGATTCACGTAATCTCAGTATTTGATCTGCGAGGAGCTCATGTTCCAGAACAAGCTGAGACCTTTTTGGTCTATTCTTCAAAGGTTCAAATAAAAGGCATATTTTCTCTTGTTCTCTCTCTCTCTCTCCCTCTCTCTCTCTGTTTGAATTCTCCGGGTGGATGACTGTGGGGCTTCCAGAGAATTCCATAAATATCTGAGACGAAATTTAAACGCAGTTAAGCATTACTTAGTGTGATTACTGCGCCCGAGGCGAGGCCGAAACTTTGCCAGGGAATGCTAGGTTTAGAGGCCCATCTTAAACACAGGCTTCGGACAGAGCACCGTCAATGGAAAATGTCCAACTCAAGACGGTGACGTCTCCTTCGCTAATGAAGACCATGCTCACATTCTGGAGAGGAACCCATTTCTGAAAAACTTCAAGCAGTACTTTGTTGACATCCGAGTACGTCTGAAGGGGAAGGCATTCATTTGTCAGAAGACTGGAAGGACGTTTTTTTTGTTTTTTTATCGAAAGACACATTCCATGGAAAACGATCAAGCACTTCACTCAAAACGCCATGCGAGAGACTCCCGCAGATTATAATTGCACACTCCGTAGATTGATGTCCTCCATTCTGAGACGGTCTGGCCATTCTGCGATTCTGATTGGCCGAGCCGGCGTCACGTCCCTAGCCGCGTATTCTTGGTGTCTTCTCCAGCCCGGCTGCGCACTGTTTCTGAGAATCGAGCAGCAGGCCCGTGTGTCGCGAGCGCGATTAAAAGGAAATGCAGAGGCAGACTCCTCACCAACATCAGACGTCTGTTTTGATGCTGGAACCCCTCAGTCAAATTTACCACTTCTGGTAAATGCCTGCTGCTCAAGCGCTTCGAGATTTGTCTCGGCAGATGAGAAGCGCTATATAAATCCAATTTATTATTATTATTTATTACTTCGGCTGCCTGGAGTTGCTGGACTTATCCAGCAACTTATCTTATCGTGCACCACAAAATATGTGCAGCTGAGAGCAGTTTGGCCATGCTTTTGCTTATGAATTCATAATACTGAATATTCTCAAAAGTTGTGTTTACCCTGAATACAAACATACATGAGAATTTTTTTTCCCCCCACATGGAATCTTCAATGATTTCAGCTCATTTAACTTCACAACCTTAAGATTGCAAGGACACCCTTGCCAATTGAATTATGTCCATGTTAGATAGGAGTCGCAGGTGCAGTGAGGTAAATAGTGTAGGTCTACAAAATATGCATATTTTTAAAAACACGTCAGTATGATATGAAGATGGAATTTTCAATAAACTGCTCGATCGTGTGAAAAGGCAGTGAAATCACGAACGGAATATTTAAATAAACAGACAGAAATGATAATCAGATATATGATAAATATCTGTCTGAAACCAAGCAGACAGTACTGGCAAACAGCCAACTGATAAGAAATGCCTGTTCATTACGCTAAAAGCGCTATACTTCAAACAGACTGGCGATTGATATCAGCGCTTTTCTGCAAACCGCCCACAATAGATTTTTTTATTTTTTTATTTGTTTAAAACGTTTGATTTCCGCCCCCCCTTCCCCTCTCTATTTGGAGATTGCATTACAGATTAAATCAAGCAACACAATTAAAACAGAGCTCTACAGCAGTCCTATAAAACAGCTCAATGTTATTCCCCCAGTTCAAATTAAAAACGCTCTGTAGCAGACAGAAAATGTGCCTCCTACCACCGTAATGGGATTATAGTGACTTCATTAGTCTAAAGAGGATTTGAAGAGGTTCCCAGAAGATTCTCACTGAATGAATGTGTTCGAGGCTATTACTGCGTGCCCCTATATTTGGTGATTAGGCGACAGTGACTGATCGGTAAATTTATAAAATGAATCGGTAATTATGTATATGATGTAATGAAAGCGGGAATATGGGCCATGCCGTCGAAGCGAAGTGGGTCGGGGTTGCTCAACTCGCTGTTTGCGCTAACGTCTTATGAGCTGCCATTCAAGCGGAGGACCCCGCCAATGAAACCATTTCTGTTTCATGTCGGCATCAATGTCGACGGTCGCCACTGATATCACCTCGTATGTAACAGCATTGTCACAGTTTGTCGAGAACCGTGTTAGATTCTCCAAATGTAGCCTATCGTCTGTGCCTTTCCACCGTGACATTAAAAGGAGAACCACCAGCCCTGAGCCCTTTAATCCCATTTCAAAACAAATCGCCACGTCAGAATATCGCCCGATTAATTGGGTTCACCTTCAGACCAATCGCATATTCATCGTCGCAAAATGTTTCGCTTATTATAGTGAGTCGATGTTACTTCCCCAAACCTACTCTATTAAATGTGATTGCATTTAAAGTATTTTTTGTACCCGGGATTAACCTGACCCATGTCTGGAACTAGAGGAGAACGTTAAATATCTGATCGTATGATAAACACCCGTCTTTTCTCTATCCTCTGCCCTGAAAGTTAACAGCCTGTGTGACACGCTACGAAGCACATCCCTTAACAACCCAAAGGTTAACCGTTTCAGCGAGGTCCACCGTCGGAGAATATTGATTAAGCCACTACAAAAATGAGACATGACAGCAATTACCCCACCCCCGTAACAGCATTACACAGCTACTGCGGAACAATCGTGCGAGATTCGAGGACATTCAAAGACATTTTAATCCACAAAGGCCCGTATATCGCACGGAGGACTATGGACTTAAATCCCTTGCCTTGGTTTCTGAAATGAAATTAAAGGCTAATAGCACCCTAATGCATTATAATGCAAGTGGACAGCTGTCAATCGGCACTGCCTATTATCAATCATCGCATATCAAGCGGCAAAGTGGTATTTACTTGAAAGCAAACCTATGAATTAAACAACGAGTAAAGCGCATCGGTAATCTCAATATCTAGAATTGGCTAGCACTGTAACGGCACCGACAACGAGCAAAAAGATTCAAATTAGCCCAACGTTAGAAAATGTTGTTCGCTCTCTGCTGGCTAGCTCTCTAGCAACAGTTTACCAACAGCAGGGATAGCGCCAGATCCAAGCCGTTCACACATCGGGTGAATATGTGCTTGTTGAAGTAGTTCGCCAACTACAAACCGGCCTTGTTCAAATGTAACCAACAAATGTTATTAAAACTCCTCATTTCGACGGTGGCTAACGCTAATCATCGCCACACTGGCCATTATAGCGAGTTACCGCCGATACTTGGGTAGTTAGCGTTAGCTAATGTTAGCTGCATAACGGTTAGCTGGGTAGCTAGCTACATCATGGAAGTGCTGGCTTTATTTCCCCGGGAGAAACAAGTTATATCTATTTAAACAAGTGTCCTTTTTAAAGAAAAAAAGGCTAATTAAGAAAACATAATTAACTCTGACCTGTTGCGTTCTGTCGGCAGGGTTCTTCATCACCGCCTGTCGGAAACTGTTATCCACGTAAGACGCCATTCTTCTTGAAATAAAACAAATAAAAAAGCGCAAGCTTCAAAATCGCACCAGGGAAGAAAAAAGAAGCCTAATCAACTCCAGTCCTTGGCACAGCGCGTTCTCTTAGCCGGCGAGCTAACGTTAGCTGTCTTTCAAGTTTTTGCTGTTCTTCTCTCCCCCTCCTTTGGAAACACACTTCGGAAGATACCCCCACCAAGGTGCGCTCTGTCCCCCGGGCCACGGCCGGAGCCACGGGGTATATTTCCTCCCGGTTCCCGATCCCAGAGGAATGTCCCGGGATCCACCAAGGCAGCCCGCTTGTTCTAGCCTCTGCCGTAACAGATCTTGTGTCTCGTTTGGAGTAGATCTCCTTGAGTTTGCCAGGAAATCGGTCAAAGAGTTAAAAAATTAAAATTCAACAAATCGTCCCTTTATTCCAGACGCCGGGTTGCCTAGCTGGCTGGCTGGCTAGTCCCGTCTCTTGTGCATCCTGCTTTGAAACAAATCCAGATTGTCGCTTTAAAAGAATAGGCACAATTGAATCGAGCTGCGCTTGCCCATCGAGGCGATTTGTGAACCAGTGAGCGACCAGGCGCGTATCCACGAAGCAATGTATATATTTTTTGTTCAATAAAGATGACGAGGCGAGCGCCGTGGCTTGCTGCTTTGTGCCACCATGGTGACTGACAGAGGGAAGCTTGTGGGCGAGTCCATTGACAACAATATAATTCATGAAAGAAAATACAATGAAGGGGGGAAAAAACACTTTGTCGCCACCTACTGTAAGAAGGTGGAATGACAGTGGCGAATCCAGGCGCATTCCGTGCTCCCTACTGCACCCGCCTGGAATTTCAAGAACAGCGAGTCTACCCCAAATTATGGTAATCAGGGTCTGCTTTTGTGAAGCAGCCTCATCACACACAATACCATGTTCTGTTGGTTTGGATGTACATCGTGCATAATAGAAGATACATTAATTACCTAGTTTATAAAGCCTTATGTCTTCTGGCTCACACCATACTACAAACTATTTGCATAGTAGCATAGCTTCACTATAGTGCATGTAATTTAGGGAAAATATTCTAGCTCCACAACATATAGTGCATGTAACTTAGGGAAAATATTCCTACAGCTATATAGAATTCCAATGTTTATAGGTTTTTATAGAAAATGCTGATTGACCAAATTTTGTATTGCGTTTGGGTATAGTGCAATCTCCTCTAGAGGTGGTGGTCCTTGAAGATCTGAGCTCTAAAGATTTTCACACAAACTATAATATCTGTCTTAATGAATTAACAGTTTAGGGAAAGAGTTCTCACAAGCCATATGCGTTCCCAAACTAATTTGAAGGCGATGCACGATGGTGATGGTTCCAGGGAGCAGCTGTCTGACCTTGAAGAAAGGACGTGATGGCACTGCCGTGGAAATTAATGTTCACCGACCAGGGCGGAGATGCTGCCTTATACTCTTTTAAATAGACATTTTGTTCGAAATGTAAATGTAAATGTTGTTCGTTGAGATACTACCACAGTTTTCAAGGCCATTAAAAACCATCCCTTGTAGTTATTTTTATTTGTATTTATTTTTTGTTGTCATTTGATGTTTGTAGTGTATTAGACATGGTGTGCTGCATGTACCTTGTATAGTGTTTAATGTGTATGTCTTCTTTTTGTTACCACAAAGCACTTTTGTACGCAAAGTAAATTTCTGTGAAAGCAGACAATGAAGATGTCTAATCTAATCTATACTTTACCTGGGCGGAAATGAGTGAAGTGGACACGTTAAGAGGGGAATTAATATTTAACGTTTCTTATGGATCACCTCGACTCCTGTGTTTACTCTGGTCTCAGTTTAAATAAACACAGGACTACATTTTTACATTTACATTTTAGGCATTTTAGCAGACACTCTTATCCAGAGCGACTTACAGTTTACATTTCTTTACATACAATCCATTTATACAGCTGGATATTTTACTGAAGCAATTCAGGTTAAGTACCTTGCTCAAGGGTACAACAGCAGTGTCCCACCTGGGAACTGAACCTGCAACCTCTGAGTTACAAGCCCAGCTCCCTAACCATTACACTACACTGCCAGCCGTACTGGACTACAGGGAAGTACTCTGCAACAGTGCATATCCACATAGCTGTACAGAAGCGCACACTAATAGGTCACGCACTTGCCACCACAAGCCGAGAATGACAGGCGAGATGACCTTACATGGTCACCGTCAGCCTGTGGTCACCAGTGAACGCCGCTGCAAACGATCCCTTACAACAGGGAATGATGCGTGGCTAACGTAGTCTCGCCTTTCAGCCACTGCAGCACTGATACAGCGAATAATGGCCGGACGCATTAAAATCTAAGGCCCTCACATTGAAAAGGAATACATTAATGTCAGGGCGTGGCGTCCCGATTAGCGGCCTATTGTTTGTCACAGGTTAGCTTACTCTGACAGTTTCTCATTGTTGGTAGGAGCCGTTGTCACGGTGACCGATCACTGTCCCCTTCAAAAAAATCATCACTAACCGCCGATTGGCTGATTGTTGGAGTCAAACCACATCACTCAGGAAGCAGAGGCTCGCTGTAAAGAATGTCGACCACAGCTAACCTCTGCAATCGACTGACGAACAATCTCCTGCCTGCGCCCTTTGTGGTTGCGTTAACCCAGAGATAGATTAGCTGTCATTGTGTGTTTAGCTTGAAAATAATAGCATTTAAAAATAATTTACACTAGCTGATACATATTTTTTTTTTTAAAAAAAAATATATGTAAGACATATATTAAACTGGTAAAAATCTGTTAAATTATTTGAGATCATACAGAATGCTTATGCTATTACGTTGAGTTGAAGACCAAAAAAAAATCGAATTTCCAATTCCTACCTAAATCAGTGATTGCCTAGCATTCTATTCTTTACCTCATATTCACTCTGCAGAATTACTACTTACGGATGGCGTCCTTTGTCTTTAATGGCCTGTGCTACAGTGACCTCATGTGGCCATATGTGGAATAGCACCTAAAGTATTATATGGGATATAATACGATTTTAAAAGATCCCTTCTGGGCCCCCGGGTAGCCTACTCAGCTCAGACAATTGTTCATAGCACAGTCTGAATCCAACCCTGACAGTGCCATTTGCTGACTGTAACCAGGAGTACCGCATGGGGAACACATAATTGGCCATAGCGTTGTCTAGGAAGGGGGGTAGGTTATTCCCTGCCCCAGGGGAGTGCACAGACATTTTGAGGGGCAGTGGCTCAAGCCAAGAAAAACGGCTCTCCTGTTGTCGTTGCCCTATCACCTGACATTTTAGTTTTATAATGACAACGGCGATTTAATTAGGTTTAATAACAGTAATCATAATTATGGGCGGCACGGTGGTGCAGTGGATAGCACTGTCGCCTCACAGCAAGAAGGTCTCAGGTTTGAATCCAGGCCGGGGGCCTTTCTGGGTGGAGTTTGCATGTTCTCCCCGTGTCCGCGTGGGTTTCCTCCGGGTACTCCGGTTTCTTCCCACAGTCCAAAGACATGCACGTTAGGCTAATTGGAGAGTCTAAATTGCCCTGTAGGTATGAGTGTGTGAGTGAATGGTGTATGTAGTGCCCTGCGATGGATTGGCGACCTGTCCAGGGTATATTCCTGCCTCTCGCCCCAATGCATGCTGGGATAGGCTCCAGCCCCCCCGCGACCCTGACCAGGAATAAGCGGCTGAAGATGAGATGAGATGAGATGATAATCATAATTATAACAATAACAGCATTTCAGCCAAGAAGGGCAAAGGGCCAGCGGCTCGAGCCACTGTAGCCACCCCCTCCCCCTGCACGCCATTGCCCAGCCTCCCTGTCTAGACTCCTCTGGTCAATCTGGCACCTGCAATCCACTCGCACCCGCTGCATCCTCGTGCTGCTCGGTGGCGCTGATTGCATGCTCTTTTGGAGGACGTGTGTGCTAAGCGCGCACCCCAAATATAACCAGAGACCGGTGCACTGGGCTTTGTACAGCGTGTTCCTCTTCAGCGCTCTTCTCTGTGACGTCACAACCGCCGCCACTGCTGCAAACGTAGTGAGCGCCCCAAATATAACCAGAGACCGGTGCACTGGGCTTTGTACAGCGTGTTCCTCTTCAGCGCTCTTCTCTGTGACGTCACAACCGCCGCCACTGCTGCAAACGTAGTGAGCGCCCCAAATATAACTGCAACCTCACCTTGGGCCTGACTGCTTTCCGTCTTTGACCTTGGGAATCCTGGTGGTGCCTGGCGCAGATTTAGTAGAGGTCATTTCAACGCCGCCCATTCAACAGCAACATGCATATTTTTCATAAAATGCAAATAAGGTAAGAAAACCAGGCAGACCAAATATAAAAAGTCACGGCCACACCTGCTGGTCACGAGGGACATTACAAGACATGCAAATGGGTGAAATAAAAAGCAGGTGCAAAACACGCATTAATTCAAATTAAACGTTCATTTTATTAAACGTGCCGCGTGTTGTCTTGGAAACAACATGAACCAATACTGAACGAAACAAAAGATAACAAAGAATGACAAACACAGGCCTAACACCAGCTTTTTCGAACTAAGCCTCGCGCAACATACGTCTCAAGCTCTCCATACACGCCACAACACAGAGATCCGTCTCGTCTCGTCTCGTCTTACACACACCTACACCACATACATGCTAATACAGTGAGGATATCACGTTTCGTTACACAACGGACTGTTTTTAGAGTATTCTGCCCGGTCACCTTTCATGACAGGAAACGGAACCTTAGGAGAAAATGAACGCCTCAGTTGATGACCTTTCGACAGGCAAGACTAGACCGCTTCACTCCTGCCAACTGAGGTAGTGTTTAGTGTAAAAAATAAAATGGAAGAAAAGCGATTCTCCCAATTTTCAAAAAAACGTGTTATCAATGAAGCTTGCACTATCGCAAATCTGGAAAATATACATTTCTTCTTCTTTTTATTTGAAGGAAATTTGCAGGAAATAAGCCCCTAGCAACCAATACGAATGGCGGGATCTTATTGAGTTCTCATTTGCCTGTTTAGAAACCGCATCATTGGATAGAAAAGAACGAACAAGCTGTATTCATTCACAGTGGAACCGTAGTCTTAACATGCAAGAGCACGTGGTTGTCTATTTCAGCGTGCTGCTCCACGTGGATATGTCACTTCCACTGTAACACACACACACACACACACCCCTGATGTCCAATGTGCCACTAAGCTAAAGAGACAACTCTCTTCTTCAGCCGATCGCTGGTTTCTAACATCCAGCGCTGTTGGAAAATTAATTTATTGAAAACGGAATCGGAGTAAGAAATTGCTTGTTGCGTGCAAAAAAAATAGCTGTGTTAAGTTTATTCCTCGTCGTTCCCAGTCTTTGAGATCCGTGTTTCATTAAATGCCCAAAGGAAAGTTAAGAGACCGCTTGTTATGATGTCGCTGCTTCAACGAGAACCAAAAACAATGCTGCAAAAAGAACAAAAATTAAGACTTCATTAAACGTAGACAATTAGGTGATTTTTTTGTGTGAACACATGTTAATTCCTGACTTCTTAAGAAAAAAAAAAAAATTAAGAACAGTATACCAGACAATTAGTCAGCTTTTCTAAGACAGAAGTCCTCACCTCATGTAAACTTCAACTCTAAAGCAAACAGCACTTTCCCTTAAAACCTCTTTCACGTCCTTAAGTTTCATCCCTTTGTATAAAAACATGAAAAAATATCACGGACACAAACACAAATTAAAACAAGCAACACCAGCTTATACACAACCACCCAGCTTTGTATGTTAATTGCAAGTCCGAGACTGAATAAATCGTCTTTTTATTCTATTGAACTTCATGTCTTTTTCTTCTTCTTCCTCTTTGCTTAAGAACACGAGCAGCTGCTGGGTTTGTTCCAATGTTCCTGCAAGACGCCGGAGGACCGTGCCTCGTTCGAACTCGTTCTCTTTTCTGTCCTCTGTAAAAGACGCGAGTCACAGTGCGAGGAGGGCAGGGCACGGCATGAGGGGGCCGGGGCGGGGCGGTTCCTCGCGGGGCGAGGGCGTGGCTTGGTCACGGGGGCGGGGCCCCGAGGTTCTCCCTCAAAGCAGGATCTGGGCCACGTACGGCGAGTGTGTACTGGCTACGGCCGCCAGCAGGGGGAGGTCGTTGGATTCGATCCTGAAAAGAGAACCGTGAAAATTGTAGTCGTGTGGCTGGGAGAGTGTCTATACAAAGGTAGAGGCTAGATGCTCGCCCTCCAGAGGACAACATGCGATTAGAGATGTGATTGGCCTGTTTTTTTTTCAGTTGTACAGTGCGCGTGACCGAACCGTAACTCTAAACCTAACCCTAACCTTAACCGTAACCCAAACCCTAACTCCTAAACCTAACCATAAACCAAACCGTCAGTTACGATGGTCAATTTGGCGCATTTGATGCCACGCGTACTTCACATCTCTGTCCTCTGGAGGGGAAGCACCTAGCCTCCGCCTTTACACAAAGCAACGGCATTGGCTACGTCACAGCGTGCAAGATTATGTCAAAGACCCCCCCAAATAAACTGTCTCTACATCCAGCCACTTAATCATCCCACTTCTCTGATTGGCTACATAATTCCCTGGTAAGTGATTCACCAGGTCCTCATTGCAAAATAGAACCAAGTTCTCAGTTGACCTACCTGGTTAAATGAAAAAAGGTGGGGGATTGGCATATCTTTGACAGTGTGAGTGATTTCATATTAAGATTTCAGTTCCACATTTCTACTTCAGTAAACCGGGTTACACTTTTCTCCTTAACAATACATGGAGCAAGTGCAACACAACACAACACAACAAGGAAAAACGGCAACATTTACATCTTTCAAAAGTGAACATTTATTAGAAGCGAAACAGCAACTTCAACTGGCTCCAAATAAAAAGAAAACGGCTTTCTTAAGACTTGAAACCTTCTCCTTTTGGATTAATTTTTCACAACTAAGACCGTACCATTCCACCGATGTATATAAAATACCCCTGGATTTGACGAACCTCCTCGTTCTTTCTTTGACTGCACTGATTAAAAACGGCTTCAGACAAGCCATCTATTAAGTATTTTATTTATCCTGCTGACAGAAAAGATATTTGACGTACCCCAGAACGAGTCCCAGCTCCTTGACATGAACCCTGGTCTGCCCCTTTAGGTATTCCGCCAGCATCCTGCTTTTGAAGTACACTTCCTGGAGCCGGTCTTCCAGGTGCATAACACACTGAAAACAACAACAACAGCACAATAAACATTACATGTACATTACATTTTAAGCATTTAACAGACGTTCTTATCCAGAGCGACTTACAAGATGTCAAGACTTACAAGATGAATAAACACGGATCAAGATAGGCTTAGTCCTCACACAGTTCGTTAAACCCTGTTCAACATAACCAGGGCTGTCACGATTAATCAATCTATTAATCGGTCCAATTAATAAACTTATGCTTTAAATCAGCAACTATTTAAAAATAAATAAATAAAGATTTTTTCCAACACATTGAATTCATAATCAAATCTGCGTATTTCTTCAGTGTAAACACGCAAGGTAATAAAACTGACTAACTGTAATAAAAGTACTCACAAACGCATAAGTACAGCCCATCTTAAACAAAGCTGTGGTCTGTCCGGCCACATATTTCCCTTTGGAAGAAACTTTTGTGGTGTGTGGTAGTGGTTAAATTAAGAGAAACAAATGGCAGACTAAGAAACTTGCATCCAATTAATCGACCGATTAATTCAACTAATGAACTAATGAGGGGGAAATTAATCAACACAAAGATTGGTCCGGCAGCCCTAAAAATAACCGTAGTTTTAAGCGTAGGTGACACGTACAAAGTCAGGAGAGATGTGCAGCTTGTGCAGCTGGAGGAGGGAGTGGAGGAGGTTAGTGACGAGGCTGGACACCAGCACCTCCTTGCCCAGCTTGTTGGGGTCGGTCACCCGGCGCTGGCTGGTGGCCACCTGCACGCTGAGCCGGTCCGTGTCGGCGATGATGCACACCGCCTCGGCGATCGGCTCGTCCAGCGCTGGGTGCTGCAGGGACACAAACCCGACATTTGTTCTGGATATTAGGATATTAGTATTAGTAATCTCTTCTTTACACAGAGAGTTGTCAATGCCTGGAACAGTTTGCCAGGTCGGGTAGTAGAGGCAGAAACACTTGGGCTATTCAAATCCAGGCTAGATGCAGTACTAGATACTCTTTAGATTATTATATAATAATAATAATAATAATAATATAATAATAATAATTAGGACATGATGAGCCTAGATGGGCTGATGTATTCTTGTGTTCTTATGTAGATCTGCACGTTCAAATGGTCCTAGTACGAGGGAGGTGCTTTTTCCGACTAATCAGTCGAAGAATACTCCCCCACACTTTATTGGAACAAAAACCACAAAAGCTAACGTTTTGGAAATGTAGTAAAAATTGGAAAATTATTCCCCCGACCCATTAAAAGGAGATGATCTCCTGGAAAATAGTGAGATGCAGACAAGAGCACCTCGATGAACGCAAACACATCAGAGGAAAAGTCAAGTCCTGCGATGGCCAGCTCGGTGTGTCGTTAGCACGAATGACCCTCATGAAGGCCATGAATAAGCAGTCCGCTCAGGGATGAGATGGGACCCCTGGATACAGCACAAAGTCCTCGAGACTCAAGGCTGAAGAGGCCACCTCATCTAGCGCAACCATTTCTGACGGATTTTACTTTCTTACGACAGGCGCGATTTAAACCTAAAGAGTTACCTCGGCAAAAACGAGTATGATAACCGCGCGGACAACGTGGATCATGTTAACAACGAGGAGGGATACGCGAGCGGAGGAGGAGCGCTCACCAGGACGGTGTGGTCCAGATCGGCCATCAGACACTGCTTGAGGCGCTCGTCCGTGCTCGTCCCGTGCAGGACGAAGTCCGGCATGTACTGGGGACAGTAGCCCCCGAACAGCGACCTCCCAAAGTTGTTCACGTCCGGCTTGCTGACGGTCTCCGTCCTGCAAACATGGAAGAGGACGCACCAGGCTTATCAATAAAGTGTGCTGAAAAATGAATAATATTCACAATTCTACCAAGGTGCATGACAAAAGGAAAGGACTGGATATGAGAATGTCAGCCACTCTGGGAGAGACATTCTGGGTCCACCGATAGTGGTAGTATCCTGGTAGTATCCAATGAATACAGTATACAAACATAATCCTCCTGTAACAAACCTTGTACTGTTATCTGAAGCTAAAGTTAAAATGTGAGACTACACACACACACACAACAAAGCACATCTGTAAATTATTAATTGCCTGAGATGTATATCACTGCGATTGGCTAAACAAAGTAATCCAGTTGTTTGGCAAAATCCAATCAGCTAAGGTCCCAATAATGAAGGCATTTTGTAATCTACGCCCGTGGAGCACAACGATCTGGTTTTAATAAACTATCGTATGCGTGGTTGTACCAAAGTGGAGGTTATAGTGTGGAGACGTTTTTCATATATTTTTTAAAATAAATTCTGTTTCAGATTTTTAAGCAGTTTTCAACCCTCCCCCTCCCCCACAAACTCGCCGCCCGTCTCTACGGGGCAAGCTACTCTCTGAGGCCGGTGATGATCTGGCTCCTTCAAGACAGAACTCACCGACCCACTTTCTGGAGACACCCTTACGCGCTTTACAGCGAGTTTGTGCCAACCACCCTCCCCCCTCCCTACCTCAGGAACGGACAGCCAAATGCCACCCTCAATAGGTCCTAACGGCCAGGGCTGGTCTGGCAGAGATGGGTTTCGAACCACATCCCTGATAGGCAGCTCACACTCATACAGAACCAGCCAAATACGAGTGCGTTAGACATGTGGAGCTGTTTTTGCCTACGATTCCATAATGACACAACGCAACAACACACAACCCACATTCCAGGTGAGAACTCATGGGGGGACTCGATTAAACCACAGCTCCACGTGGAGCTTCAGCACTGGAGAGCAGGACCGCACCGGAGCAGGGGCAGCTGGTGCTCCTCTCTGAGCTGCTCCGTCCGGGCCGAAGGCTCCGTGGCCGCCTCCTCCTCATCGCTGTCCCCCAGGGCGCTGTCCGAGCTCTCGTTCCGCCGGATGTCCCCCTGCAGCCGGAGGGGCAGCTTCCTCCCCCGCTCCCATAGGGAGCACCCCACCCCGGGCAGGCCCTCGGCAGCGCCGCCCTGTCGGCCAGAGGCAGCGAGCGCACCCGGGGCAGCACGACGCCCCGCCCGGCCCCAGTGCCCCTCGGGGCCCCTCGGTCCTGTCCCCACCGCCCCCGCCCCCGGGCTCCCCGGGGCTGGGGGTGCGGGTCTCCTCGGGTTCGGGCTCGGGCTCCGCCTCCTCCGCCAGGCTGTCCCGGTAACAGCGGTAGCTCCTGTCCACCTCCCGCTGCCGCGACTCCAGGTCCGAGTCGGGCGATTCGGAGCTCCCGATCTGGAACTTGACCCTGTGGAAGAGCGGGCTCTCCTGGGCCAGCAGTCTGAGGCTGGGCCTCTCCTCCGGGGGGGCGGGGGGCGACTCCTCCTCCTCCTGCCCCGCCCCCGCCCCCGGGCCCGACACGGCTCCGCATGGGGCCCCGGAGGAGGCGTGGCCTCCCCTTCCCCGTCCCCCTCCCCCTCCTCCTCCTCATTGGTCCTCTCCGATTGGTCCTGGGCCCGCCCGCCCTCGGCCCGGTCGCCGTCGCGCACGCACACCACCACGTAGTCGGACTGCTCCACCTCGCCGCGCTCCAGCGTGGTGGTGAGCAGGGAGGCGGGGCCCTCGCCCGGCGGCTGCTCCGCGGGCCGCTGCTCGTTCTCCTGCAGGTCGGAGCAGCGGATGAAGTAGGTGAGCACGTAGAGGACGCGCTGCACCAGCTCCCGACGCTTCCCCACCACCACGGTGCGCGCCAGCCGCACCGGCGAGCCCAGCGTGCCGTACAGGTCACCTGAGAGGGAGGGAGACGTTACTACAGAGCGCCGCGCCGACAAACACAACCAACACACTGACCAGCAGAGCTAACCAACACACTAACCAACAGAGCTAACAAACACACTAACCAACACACTAACCAACACACTAACCAACAGAGCTAACAAACACACTAACCAACAGAGCTAACCAACACACTAACCAACACACTAACCAACAGAGCTGAGAAACACACTAACCAACACACTAACCAACACAGTAACCAACACACTAACCAACAGAGCTAACAAACACACTAACCAACACACTAACCAACACACTAACCAACAGAGCTAACACTAACAACACACTAACCAACACACTAACCAACAGAGCTAACAAACACACTAACCAACAGAGCTAACCAACACACTAACCAACACACTAACCAACAGAGCTAACAAACACACTAACCAACAGAGCTAACCAACACACTAACCAACACACTAACCAACAGAGCTAACAAACACACTAACCAACAGAGCTAACAAACACACTAACCAACAGAGCTAACCAACACACTAACCAACACACTAACCAACAGAGCTGAGAAAGACACTTACCAACACACTAACCAACACAGTAACCAAATCACTAACCAACAGAGCTGAGAAACACACTTTATGTCTTTTTAACCAACACACTAACCAACAGAGCTAAGAAACATTTTAACCAACAGAGCTAACAAACTCTACTCCGCTTTCACAGTAAAGAGTCTTCATCGCATAGCAAATCGCCAGTGTCGTGTATTTTTATGTCTTTTTTTGTACATTTTTACATTTACATTTTAAGTATTTAGCAGACGCTCTTATCCAGAGCGACTTACAAGATATAAATACATGAGATTTGAGTTTGTACTACACACATATAAAGTTCTCATACAGCTTTATGTGCAGTAATGCTAAATCTCTAATAATTCAATAACTCATAAAGTTGGTTCCAACACAATGTGACAAAACTGTAAGGCTGTGTTGATAAATGGGGAATGAATATTTTTGCCAAGAATTCCATTTCTGGAGAGTGAATGTTTTTGTGAAATGCAAGTGTCAGCATGTTCACAAATTTAGCACACACCCCTCTGAGCTGCACAGCTTGATGTACCACACACACACACACACACACACACACACACACACACACACACACACACACACACACACACACACACACACACACACACACACACACACACACACACAGGCATCATCACAAATCATATGCACAACAAGTCCACAAACAAAGCAATTGCTGAATCAACCATTTCACTACTTGTAAATGTATACAGTTTCATAGTCAAACAAACTGAATTGAACTGACTTGGACCTTTTGAACATGGTCCTAAAAAAAGAGGCAACATCTCACCACTAGATGGCAGTATAACCTAAACCTCCCACAGCTATTTCGCTTTTCCATTTAAACGGGTCTCTCATGTATATTCTTGAAAGACAGCAAGCAAAAAAAGAAATCCCTAAGTCCCTGTGTGTCACTGTGTAAAAGGGGATCCATACTGTGTATACAGAATAAAACATCATGACTCATTGTGCACAAGGGAATGTATGGTAGGAAACCGACAGCAGTGTAGTATAATGGTTAGGGAGCTGGGCCTGCAACACAAAGGTTTCAGGTTTGATTCCCAGGTGGGGCACTGCTGTTATGCCCTTGAGGTACCTAACCTCAATTGCTTCAGTTAAAATATCCAGCTGTATAAATAGATTGTATGTCAAGAAATGTCGCTCTGGATGCGAGCATCTGCTAAATGCCTGTAATACCCCCCCCCCCCCATTGGCCTGGAAGCAGTTACTCACCCAGCTGGGCCCACAGGGGATTGTACGGGTGGGACTTGGCCAACATGTCCACTGACAGGGAGGTGTGCTTCCCGGAGAAGGACTTGATTGGCGGGTGGTCGTTTGGCATGACCGTGGGCACCCAGGCCAAGTGATAGGTCAGGACAGCCGTCAACAGAGAAGACAAGAATCTACATGGCAAAAAGATTAAAAGGTCAGTCATAGAGTTAAAACTCAACTAGCAAGGCAGCATATCTATGGTTTACAGGGAAGTAAACAGGGGGGTTCTGGTATCTATGGTTCACAGGGAGGTAACTTTCAGGGTCAGATATCTATGGTTCACAGGGAAGTAAAAAGCAGGGCCGGTCTGATATCTATGGTTAACAGGGAAGTAACCAGCCAAGTCTTGCTGAACCACAGATGTCAGACTTGGCTGGTTACTTCCCTGTTAACCATAGATATCTGACCCTGAAAGACATCACGTCACCAGCATGTTCTGACATCTGTGGTTCACAGGGTTTTGAAGTAACCAGCAGGAGCTCATATCTAAAATATCTGCTTTAAAAGAAACCAACAGGTCCTCATTTACATAGTTTAGGGGTTGGAGGAACAAAGAGAGTGTGATGTCTATGGTGTCAGTGGAGCTGCGATAGTACATTAGGCCAGATATCTATGGTTTACAGAGCTGAAGTAACCACAGCGTGCAGGGCTGAGTTTGAGGGGAAGGGAGGGGCGGGCGTGCTGTCTGAGCGCGTGCAGGGCTGTTTGAGGGGAGGGCGGGGCGGGGCGTGCTGTGCTGTCTGAGCGCGTGCAGGGCTGAGGGAGGGGCAGGGCGGGGCGGGGCGTGCTGTCTGAGCGCGTGCAGGGCTGAGGGAGGGGAGGGGCAGGGCGTGCTGTCTGAGCGCGTGCAGGGCTGAGGGAGGGGCGTGGCGTGCTGTCTGAGCGTGTGCAGGGCTGAGGAGGTGCTGTCTGAGCGGGTGCAGACTCACTGGCTCTTGGAGGCACTCTCGGTGAGGGCAGCCAGCTCCCGGAGGAAGCGCTGGCACAGCGGGCTCTTCTCCGCCGTCTGGGACACCATGGTGAGCCACACGGGCTCGGTGATCCGGGGAGCCATGTACAGGTTCCACACAGTCGTCCTGCACCACGCCAAAACACACCAAAACCCATTACACCACAACACACCACACCAAAACCCATTACACCACAACACACCAAAACCCATTACACCACATGTCAAAAAGCAGTTTCACAGATCCAGGTGGTTGTTTTCCCGGTGGGCACACATTTCAACTATAATCTTATAATATCATATATGCCGAGAAGATAAGAATTCTTATGACACAGATTATAGATTTCATCTATTTATACAGCAGGATTTCATCTATGGAGCCAGCAGGCTGGCACCCTGGTTAGAGAATCACAACGAAGCAGACCTGGGATTCAAACCCGTGAAATCGCAGTTTCCTCACCACTGTGTCACCCTGCTACCCCTCTGCTCTAGATGTGCCTACACTGATCTGATCGTCTTAGAGAACCACGGCGCAGGTAAGAGTACAGGGTATGTCTTCATGCACAACAAAAAAAGAGTTGCGCAATCAACGTTTCCTATTATTAAAACAATTCATACATCGGCAGCTAATCACACTATACCTACACATTTTAAGCGAAAGATCTGAAAATTCTCCTGAGAAAAGGTGTTTGGGGGCAGCGGGGGGAAGAATTTGGCATGGTTTAGACTCCGTTTCAACCTCAAATGAGCTGTGCGTGTGAAATTATACTTGTAAGGTGCATTACTGATAGCGCCCCGTTAACAATGAGACAAAACTACAGGGAGGGCCTTCAAGGGAAAGATATCTGCCAACCAACATTTCTGTTATCAAACCCCATAAATTACAGTCCAACTGATAGGAGCAAATCTAATTTCTGTTCAAAGAAAATGTTGAAACTTAATTAGCCCTACGTACACCAAAAATCTTTTATAATCATTTTGTCAGACTGTATTTGGAAGGCGAGCCCATGCAGGAGTATTTTTCCTGTGCTGTGAGTGGTCTCTGTGAGATGGCGTGTTACGGGAAAGCCTTGTGGGAGACGTTCTCATGCATATTTCATTATTGCGGCACGTTCACACAGGTTTAATGGAGCTGGGGGAGGCTGGCGATGGCGAACCCCTTCCTGTCCGCCAGCAGGGGGCAGTGTCACTCACCGGAACTCTCCCAGAGCGTCCATAACCCGACACAGGTACACCTGCACCCGCTGGCTGGACTCGGCGATCTTCCGGCACAGGATCATCGCCTGGAAACAAAGAGGAGCTCAGCTGCTTCAGCAGTCCAGTGAGAAAACAGAAAGGAACTACTACCAGGAACTACAGACAGGAACTACTACCAGGAACCACAGACAGGAACCACTCAGTGAACCACAGAAGGAACACCAGAACACAGACAGAACTACTAGACAGGAGCCACTACCAGGAACCACTAACAGGAGGCACTACCAGGAACTACAGACAGGAGCCACTAGCAGGAACCACAGACAGGAGCCACTACCAGGAACCACAGAAAGGAGCCACAGGAACCACAGACAGGAGCCACTAGCAAAAGCAGGCCTACTCAGCCCTGGGGCCCGGAGGTGGGCCCTTCAATGACATTATCACTGCTGGGGCCACACCACATCCCACCAGGAACCACATCTAATGATCCAAAACCGCCCTTTCCACTCTCAGCTCCCAAACCAGGGAGCTCTTTGTCCTCCACAGTTCCAGTGTCTCAACCCTGGTCACGGAGGGCCACAGGGCCACAACTCAACCCTGGTCACGGAGGGCCACAGGGCCACAACCCCTGGCCACGGAGGGCCTACAGGGCCCCAACTCAACCCTGGTGTCAATCTTATCCAAGAGGGCCACAGGGTGCCAGGCTTTTGTTCTCAGAACTAAAAGCCTGATCAACTCATTGGCGGGTCTTCAGAGACCTTCTTTGGGCAGGTGTGTTAGTTCTACAAAAGACCCACAACTTCCTAAGATTGGACCACTAAGCGCTTCTTGGTTGAACCGCTCCACAGCTGTGACCAGTTCTGAATGTCCGACAGTGTTAAATCCTGCTGGCCAGCGGTGGTCCAGGGGTCTCCCTGCCCTGTCTGTGTCGGCCGCAGGGAGACTAACTCACTTCCACACGCTCCCTCTGTTCCAGAGTTACCCTGGTAACTCCAGACAGCACTGGAGGTGGGCTGAGGGCACTTTTGGCTGCGGTCGGAAATAAGAGGATTTATTGAGCCTCTGCCTGACTGCACAGCGCCCAGCATTGGCGTGAAAGGTCAGAGGTCACGACACCAATTTAATGGTCACAGAGTCTGAGCTGTGTGGGGCTCGCCTTGGAGCACCCCCCAAGAGCACAACGGCCACAGTGTGTGTGTGTGTGTGTGTGTGTGTGTGTGTGTGTGTGTGTGTGTGTGTGTGTGTGTGTGTGTGTGTGTGTGTGTGTGTGTGTGTGTGTGTGTTTTTTCTCTCCCAATATTGAATAGCTGTATGACACAACATCATTAAATATTGGTTTATGGCCAGCAATGTAACAGCTGAGTGAACTCAGAATGAATTTAATGCGCCATTTTTGACACAAAGCTAAAGGCAGAAAAATGAACCAATGAAATGCAAGGCTACCCTGCATTAGCCTACACACCTTTCAAATCCAATCACAATACCATTTTAAGCACATTGTTGAACGCACCATTTTACACGGTTACAGTACCGTCATGGGCAACAGGGGTCAATTTCATTTCAATTCACTCAATTCGTAAATTAAGTGAAATTCAAATTCATTCACTGAAAAATGAAGGGGATTCTAAGGGGATTTCCCCTAATTAATTCATTGAATTTCTATTAACTCCCTTAATGGACATGACTGATATGGAACTGGGCCCACCCCTACGGGGCCGGGTTAGACCGCCGGCGTTCGTCCCTCGTTTCCACGGCGCCGGGGGGCCAGGGAGACCCCTACCTTCTCGATGGCGGTCTTCAGCTTGTTCATGTGGGACTCGAAGAGGGGGAAGTGGGAGAAGAAGAAGTCCTGGAAACTCTTGTTCTCCTCGTCCTTCTCGGGGAGGGAGAAGACGATGCTGACGGCGATCTTCTTCCGCCGCACGATGGCCGGGTTGGAGCTGCAGCTCTCGTCCGACAGGCTGAAAGTCTCCTCGACGCTCCTGTGAGGGCGAGAGACCGCGAATGAGCCCGCAGCGCTAATCGCATCGTCAATGCCCTCCGCCTCGGAGGTCTGGACTCAGGAGTGCTCAATCACAGGTGTGCTACAGGTCATTCTTTCATTGGCTCTACTTCAGCTCGTAATCACTTTGCATACCGTGCATGAAAATAGTGTATTATTTTTAGTCATCATTTATTTTATTATTATAATTATTATAATAAATCTTGCATTATTATTATTGATAATAGTAACAGTTCCTTATTTATCATTGTCATTGTTGCATGTGGTTCAGTCTGTTCATTTTTACATTAGACATTTGAGGCATTTAGCAGACGCTCTTGTCCAGTTTTTACACTTCTTTACAAACAATCCGTTTACACAGCTGGATTATACTAAAGCAGTCCAGGTTAAGTACCTTGCTCAAGGGCACAACGGCAACGCCCCCACCAGGGAATCGAAAGGGCAACCTTTGCATTACAAGCCCAGTTCCCTAACCGTTATGCTACACTGTTGCCTGTTCATCTCTAGCGTGTGTGTCCCGCACAGGAGGTATCGAGGTGCGGCCGGTGCGAGTGTGTGTAGGTGCATTGTGGGTAGTGGGCCTCACCAGCGGGGCACTGGGCCGTTCTCCAGACTGGTGGTCTGGCTGCGGAGCCAGCGCCGCTGGTAGCTGCTGGCGCAGCCACTGGAGAGGGAGGAGCCAGGGGAGGGGAGGGGCGTGACCAGCAGGCTGCTCAGAGACGCTGTGGACAAAACACGCGGAGAAGGTCACGACCCCGAGACATCGACCATCTGGCCAATCACGGCAGGCGCAGTTTGTGGAGTATTCCGTGGACTGAGCAGGTAAATAACCGGAACCTGCACGGTCACATGGCGTCCTGTCGTCCAATCAACCACTGAACATCCATACAGCACATGCAAGGCTGCGCTTTGTACCCTATAAATAACATTGGACATCTTTAATAAAAGTATCCATCCAAATGATTAATGTGCATTTCTCAACCTTTCTGTATCTCTTGCTAGTTGGAAGTGTCACAGTGGGATGTCACTGCTCTCTGTATGAGAGAGAATGTTTGGTACCTGATCGTGTGATGTCACTGCTCTGTATGAGAGAGAATGTTTGGTACCTGATCGTGTGATGTCACTGCTCTGTATGAGAGAGAATGTTTGGTACCTGATCGTGTGATGCCGCTGTCTCTGTCCTCGAGAATGTTTGCCTCTGCTTGATGTCACTGCTCTGCTATGAGCTGAATGTTTGGTACCTGATCTCACGCTCCGCTGTCATCCTGTCACTCGCTGTACCCTCTGTTCATCTGGCATGTCCACGGGGGTGCTGTGAGCTGGGGGGGAAGTCACATCCTGTCACATCTCACGCTCCGTCCACATCCTGTTACACACACCTTCATACCCCTCACTGTTCATCTGGCACGCACGCACACACACGCACACATGCACCCACACACACACACACACACGTGTGCGCACCCACACACACACACACAGGCACAAACACACGCGCACACATGGACACACACACATGCACATAGCAGTGATTACATAATCCCCTCCTACAACTGTATACCACTGACCACCAGCATGCTGCAAGTTCTGAGTGTCACATCCTGTTACATATCACACCCTCTCTCTCTCTCTCCCTCTCCCTCTCTCTCTCTCTCACACACACACACACACACACACACACACAGACACACACACACACTCACACACACTCTCACACACAGACACACAGACACACAGACACACACACACACACACACACACACACACACACACACACACACACACACACACACACACACACACACACACACACACACACAGCAGTGCTTATGTAACCCTTTAACATAAGTGCATACATCCATGTTCTGGGAACAACAGGGGGTTGTAGGCTTAGTTTCGTACACAAAGAACTTGCATAACCCTTCACCACGACCGCACTCAAAGAACAAGAAGGGGAGACAGACAGCGTCGACACACAAACGCGGTGCTTTCTACACACGCACAGAGACCGCCGAGAGAACAAGACAAAACAAGAACAACATGCAGTGAGGGTCAATCGTTTCCTTCTTTGCATGTGTCGGGACTGTGAAAGATTAAGGAACACAGATTTTCACACGCATATAAACACCAACACCAGCACAGTTAGTTAGGCCTCGTAACCCAGCAACCATGCACGTGACGGCGAGTGACAGCAAACCACATTCACGAGGTACGGCACTACTCCGAAAAGCAGAAACACAGAACGCACACCCATATTACAATCCCCTCTGAAATACACCACCGAGGAAGAGGAAGCAGTCCGGCGGTGTATTTCTGCAATATGTTATTATTCTGTGTGCGCTGAATGGAAAATAAGTGCGAGAGTAGAAGAACCTGGACCCTTCCGGAAGACGGCGTGTGACTTTAAAATGCGGTATCCTCAAAAATCTGAAAGCGGAAGTTTAAAAAGACTTTCCAATTCCGTGAAACGAGGCACTTCACAGTGGCGACGGCCAATTTTCTGGAAACAAGCTTTGAAAAGCAGCTTTCCGGAAACTTCTGCTTGCCTCTTCTCTCGATCCTGACAGTCCGAAAATGGAGTTGACTGACAGGTGACCGGTATCGAGTGATACCGTCTTTTAAACGCAAAACTATGCAGGAAGAATCATGCCAATATTAATTAATAAAATAATGAAATTAATCGTGAACTGTGAACATAAACGTGTACGACTAAATAAATAATTAAATAATTAATATTACATTTACTTATTGATTTATTTCCGCATATATAGATTTACTTCTACATTTATTCCTTTACTTCAGTTTTGTTTTGTTTGCTGTGCACTGCGAAAAACAAAAAACATCCATCAAAGCCAGTGGGCGGGATCCATCACTCGATTGTATAAGATTAGTAAAACGGCCAAAACAATCCACCCACTCAGCGTGGATCAGTCGATTCCAGTTGTCAGTGATCACCACGTGATCAAACCCGGCTCGCTGGCTCAGGGCAGAGATCAGCAGCTAAGTCCCCTGAGCTAAGCTGCCCTGACCTGCTGCGGGGGGCAGCTCATCTAATTCAGGAGGCTGTGCTAAACTCCACACCGTCCACGCCCGACACTAACGCCTCACGTCACCACAGGCAGAGCGGGGGCGGCCACGCCGGCCTTACAACCACGTCCGTAAAATCCTCTACGTGATCGATCGTGGAGCCAGGCGGTCACGACGTTTGCTTCGATTTGGTCTGCTGGTGCCAACGTCTACCCGCCTACGACGCAAAACGCCTCGTCGACATCCAGCGCCGGGAGCCGCCATTTTCCAACACAGCTCAGTGGGCAAAAACAATCAAGCACTGGCTTTGATGGACGAAGCTTACTCATTTCACAGGGCACAGCACGCCAAGCAACACCGAAGTTAACGAGTGCAGAAATAAATAATTAAAATACAGTACATAAATAAATAAATGCAGATATAAATGAGCAGATGTGGCGATAAATAAATAAAGTAGAAATAAATAAGTAAATGCATTATATACTTAATTATTTATTTAATCATACATATATTTATGTTCACATTTTTTTTCAATATTCACATTTTATTTAATGTATTCACTCATATTGGCATGATTCTTCCTCCATACAAAAACAGCGCTTTGTTGTGAAATATAATCATTGGGGGTTTTTTTGCTTTCAGGAAGAGAACTACGGAGCTTCTGAAGGGTCCGGTTATTACACTACTCTGCAATTATTTTGCATTGAAAACCAACGAGCAGGAAGGTTCTGGAATGAATCCATGAGCTACATGACAGTGAGGGGGCGAGACGAAGAGAGAGAGAGAGAGAGAGAGAGAGAGAGAGAGAGAGAGAGAGAGAGAGAGAGAGAGAGAGAGAGAGAGAGAGAGAGAGAGAGAGGGGAGAGAGGGAGAGAGGGAGAGAGAGAGAGAGAGAGGGAGAGAGAGGGAGAGAGAAAGGGGGAGAGAGAAAGGGGGAGAGAGAAAGGGGGAGAGAGGGAGAGCTGCACTGCCGCACCGTGAGACACACGGAGCAGAGAAGAGAGAGAGAGAGAGGAAGAAAGAGAGAGCCCACACCAAGTCCCAGTGAGGTGAGCCAGCATAAGTGCACAGAGCACGCACAAACACACAAACACAGGCTTTCGGCCAATCAGAGGGAGCGTGGGACGGCAGGGCAGTTACAGGTTTCTCACCACGCTGCCAAAACCAACCAATCATATCAACCCTCTCAGCACGTGGAGGTGAGGGCGAGCTCATACACTGACACCGCTCAAATACCAGCAGAGAGGCTACAAGGCTACTTTTGGGAAGCCTTCGACGGTTATGAGGAAATTAAACAGAGGGAACGTGTTTAGTTTCTTGTAACCATGGTTACAGAATCCGCCCGTGTAAGAGGACTTCTGCACCAGTGGGTTATTTTCACAGGATTTAAAAATCTAAAAGTTGCAATCCTCTCGGTCACTGGTGGTCAACTCACCACCCCTGCTTTCACCACACATCTTTCTTTAAGCTGCGTTTAGAATTACTCTTGTAGAGCAATTTCCACTCTTCAAAAGGTACAGCAGAAATGCCAACGCAGCTTTTTTCCACCATCACGTGCACATCACCACAGGACTTTGATTTGGGAGGACACGTGATGGCCCGCGTCTTCAAGGTGGTGAGCGCGGTACGCACAAACTAAACACTTTCCCTGGGGCTCAAATGCTCAGTAACTTCCTCAAAGAAGATCTTTTGAAATGCAATTTGAGACTCCAACCACACACAAACGTAAAACCCTAACGGCAGTGTAAACTCCTGACGTGGCAGCCTGTAACAAGGCCCATCTCGTCCCACTGGGCACATCTCACGAAATCAATCCATCCTAACTCCTAGTCCCAATGCAACACTCAGTCTCTCACTAGATGCCACCCTCTGATTGGTCGTTTTGCGGGTCTACAGTAAAAGGGGGCGTTCCTCACACGGGACTCCGCATTCCACACAAACCTGCAAAGAAAGAGGCGCTCCGAATGAGGCGGAGCGGGACAGCGTGAGGGGCGAGCGACGCGAGGAGGGGGCGTGGGCGTGTCCGGCCGGCGCCCCTTCCCTGTAAACGTGAGACACCGCTCCTGAAAGAGGCACAGGGACCGTCAACGCGCGGGGGACATCAGAGAGACGATGGGGCGGGGCGGGGTGGGGCGGGGCGGGGCGGACAGGTCGGGTTGGGGATGGGGAGGGGGGCAGGGGTTTGAGGGTAAGCTGTTTGGATTGGGGGTATGCACCTATGTTGCTGCTGCCCTGGCTCCCTGTGGCGGTCTGGCTGGGACAGGACTTCCCCGATTCGGGCTGGATGTACTCGAAGCTGTCCTGCAACCTGCGGGGGAACACAACGCGAAGCTCTCACACACACACGCCGCTTCCAATTCCTCTATAGGCCAGGCTAGAGACCAACACGCTGAGCCGATACGCCCAGTATCTGAACGAGTACGAGTGCTGGGAGAGCGAGCCTTCCGGAAACACAATCTGGGTGGAGCTGTCATGCGCTGTCACTGGTTTTGCCATGTAGAGAAAAATGCTTTTGATTGGTTCCAAACAGTCTGTGATTGACAGCTCATCGTAGCTCCACCCATTATGTGGCTCATGAAACATCACACCCCATCACTATGTTGGACATTATTAGAAACCTCATCAGTTCAGGGAATGTCCATGTAAAGACATGGCATCAAATATTTTTAATACAGTCCTTTATTAATATGACTAATATTGAATTGCCTAATCAAATATTCAATCCTACTACATGAGTCATGTATTACCCAAATATCAGCTCTCTAGACTATTAACATTTTAATCATCGTTAGAATATTAAATCCAATTATTCATTATTCAACAGTCACACATAATTTAGAAAAAAGAAGCACTTACGTGCTTGTGCTTCCTGTTGCACTGCCTACTCTGGTGGAGAAGACTTTGCTGACCATCAGCTGAGGAGGAGAGCTGAAAACACGCACACAGATACACACACACAGACACACACATTTTAACAATTTATTTATGTGGACAGAAAAGCATACAAGGACACAAATACTGAAGGTGCAGAAAAGTTGCATTCACAGAATCATGGCACAGATCTTCAAGATACAAAACAAACAAAACACATCACTTATGACACAGACACACACACACACACACACACACACACACACACACACACACACACACACACAGAGAGAGACAGACAGACAGAGAGACAGACAGACACACACACACACACATTAGAAACACTGATATACAGACAGATCCATACATCAAAATGAAACTGATATGCTGACAGATCCATACATCTAAATGACCCCTGGCCCCCTTACCGTATATAGTGTATCTTCAGCGTAGAACCCTTGTAGCTCATGGCAACGGAGCCGAACATCATCTCTCCCAGCATGTTGACATCTGATGCGGGTCGTGTGTACTGCAGTCACAACACAGGTAAACACAGGCACGTGAGCCACAACGCTTTTAAATACCACGGAGGGCGAGGGCGCCAGAGCAGAAACAACGGTTATGACGGCCCCAGTCTTCAAAACCTTCAACAGCGTCGCGACTCTTTCCTGACCCTTTCCTGAACCCCACGCACCGAAGCTCAAAAACGCTGCGTCGCCAAGAGACTCGGCGGCTCCTGTTACCGTCACCACGACAACACGCGAACGGATTTCTGCCATTTGAGCCTTTTCACGCGTCTCGGAGAAAGCTCGCCCTTTAGCCTGCGGGAGCTCGCTCCCCTCGGACTCGGCGCACACCGTGTGACCACGCAAAGGGAGGAAGTACGCATCGGAGGACAGGTGGCCTTCACTCGCCCGAAAAAAAAAAAAAAAAACCTTTCTCTTGTTTTCACTGACAAACCTCGTGTTGATGTACAGTAAGCCTGTTAGGCACCGACGCGTCCTCAAAGCATTCTGTCAACGCTCATTTCGGGCTGGAATTTCATAGAGATTTTTTCATTCATAAACAGGGATTAACAAAGTGAACTAGAAAATATGTTTTCATGTTGAGTTCTGTCAGGAGAACAAGAGAGCACAGATGGTCAAATTCTACACTGATATCAGGTGGTTTTTTTGTTTGTTTTTTACACAGAGAGTTGTCGATGGGTGGAGCAGCTTGTGGAACATTGTAGCCCTCTCTCCCAGGCTTGGCTGCTCTGTAGACCAGGACTCTTCAATCCTGCTCCTGGAGGGCCGCAGGGTGTGCTGGGGGTTTTTCTTTCACCTTAAAATCAGCATCCAGTTCAGACCCAAGAAACCAGGTGAGGTGAGATAACTGCACAATCAGCTGCTTTAATTGATCAACTAGGCGCTGGGTAACAACGAAAACTAACAGCACCCTGCAGCCCTCCAGCACCAGGGAAGAGCCCGGCTCTAGACTGTAGGTGAACGCGACGAGCCTAAATGGGCCAAACGGCCTGTTCTCAGCATTATCTATTTTAACGGTCTGCCATAGACAGCCAGGTTCACAGCAACAGGAGCACTTTGATATGTCCTCTGTCCTTTTAAGATGCAGGGATGGAAGTGAGAGAGAACTTGTACTCCTGCACCCTCTTTGGGTTTTACTAACAGGGTACAGGGGATAGACAAAATAATGGAAACAACAAATGAAAAAGTATTTAATGTATTTCTTATAAATACTTACAAAAGTACTTTTACATACACACTTTAAAGTGACTAAATCGCAATTAAAAAGGAGTCAAGAACATAAAGTGTGGAGTAGATTTCCACCAAATTTAGGCTTTCCTTCTTGAATAATGCTCCAATATCCCGCTGGAAGCTTCAAAACTTGTATAACAGCATTCCAAAAAAGGACTGAAGCTGTTCTGAAACTGAAGGGTGGCCCGGGTCCTTATTGGTTAATAAATAGTCACATATTGTTTGGTGTTTCCATTATTTAGTCTTTTTTCACTGTATCTTTTTTGGAATGGAGCCCGGTCATGTTGACTGTAACAGCTGTGCTCATATGCAGGCTCGCCTGCGCCCACACCTACAGAGGAACAGGCAGGTGAGCCAGGCTGGAGAGGAGGGGGGGAGTGAACTCAGGAGACCACTCACCTGGTAGCTAGGCAGTGGCTCCTTCTCACTGGCCGTGCCGGGCGTGGCCATGTTCTGGGCGCTAATGGTGCAGGCCCCGCTCCTGGGCGCCTGGTAGCACCTGCCGTGAGCTTTGGGCTGCGTCTCGTCCCCGTTCTTCTGGAGCGGGTGGGCGAGAGAGAGAGAGAGAGAGAGAGAGAGAGAGAGAGAGAGAGGGAGAGAGGGAGAGAAACAGGGCCGCACGCGCAAGGTTACTCATTGTCTCCCGTTGTTTGTTTACAGGATCGGGCCCTAATCTGCACGTGATTGGGCGTGGAGCTCCGCAGCGCAGCACTCTGGCGTGGGCCCTGCGCAAACACCGGCCCGGAGAACGCTTGTTGACAGAAACGGACCTCGGCGATAACCTTCAAACGGTTCAATTCAGCGGCTGAAACAGAAAAGGGAAAGTGCTTGGGCTTGGCAGGCAAGACCGAGGGGGGGGAAAAAAAGGCAGCAGCTACTGAACAAAAAACACAAAAACCTTTTCCCAGCACGCATCAGGAAGAGAAGGGAAAACAAGCCACTGGGGTGGAGAAAAAAAAAAAAAGAAAGACAGAAAGAAAGAAAGGAAGAAAACACTGGCTGTTTTTCCTCTACTTTCCACATACCCTCTATCCCTGCATGTTTATTCATAAAAGGAGGCAATGTCTACAGCTGTAGGAGGTCCAAAACAGAGAGAGGGAGAAACGAGCTGAAATATAACCATTCAGCGTATCAATGGCTAGCCCACGCCAGCACACAGATCTCCTGAGAGTGTGTGTGGGTGTGTGTGTGTGTGCGCGTTTTAATCGAGCGGTTGTTTATCTGTCCACAGCGTGACTATCTTTAGTGCACAATAAACGCGGCAACAATCGCCGTCATGCGCCCCTGTCAACTTATTGACCAGAAGGCCGTGGCCATAAAGGGCGTGCACTGTTCCAGCCGGCCGCACAGTCGGCGCCATTGTGCGCGCGGGCCATGAGAGGATGGGAAGCAGCGCCCATTCAGGGAACGGGGTGGTGAAGCGTTTCGTTATCCAGCGGCACGTCCTCTCGACAGTGTTCTAAACGCTTGATTACAAAAAAAAAACTATTTTGGGGCATCCGATAGCGTAGCGGTCTAACGCACCCGTATTGGTTGGTCCTTTACGAGTGCGAGCTGCCTATCACGGTCGCGGTTCGAAACCCGAATGCGCCACACCGGCCCCTGGTGGGGAGCCCCGATTGGGGGCGGCGTTTGGCTGTCCGCCCCAGGGGGAGGGGGGTGAGCCCACATGAACTCGCTGAGAAGCGTGCAAGTGTGTCTCCAGAATGTGGGTGGGTGAATTCCGTCTGGAAGAAAGCGGAGCTCGCTGCCCTCTGAGAATTAGCTTGCCTCGTAAAGACGAGCAGCGGATTCATGTGGGGAGGGCAAATCTAAATAAAGAGGGTATAATTGGCCACAAAAAAACTGGAAAAAATCTGAAACAAATTAATATTTCGAAAAAATAGAATAAATCTACTGAAAGAAAAACCGGTCTCACGGTTTTCAAAACTGACCTATATTCTCTGCCAGGTCGAGCTCAAGATCGATTCAACAAGATCGAGTGGCGGGTGGTAACTGAGCTGCCTCAGTGTCCTGCCGCGATGGCAGGCCGTTACTAGGCACTGCGCGATGCAGGGTGACAACTTATGAGTGTACACGTAACTGCCAAAATAAAGGAAACAACATGTCTTGACAGGGCTTTGGGCCACCACGGGCCATCAGAACAGTGGTGTCTGGAACTCTCCCGGAGGGATGCAACGCCATTCTTCCAGGAGAAATTCCCTCATTTGGTGTTTTGTTGATGGTGGTGGAAAACGGACCCAAACCATGGCAGGAAAATGCACCCCCACCACAACAGACCCTGCGGTTCCTTTATTTTGGCGGCGACTTGTATGTACTGTGTAACAGCTGCTGTGACCCGAAGAGCCCCAGAGCTGAGAGGTGCACAGCGATATATCACCGTGCAACAACAGCAGCGGCCTCTCCAACACGGACGCTGTTACAGCCTCGACGAGTCCATGAGGAATCTGCAGCGAGCCCGACATTCCGGATCACAGGCCCGTGTGATCGCTTCCCTTCCCTTCCCTTCCCTTCCCTTCCCTCCGTCTCAGGTTTCTTGTTTTGCGGAGGTTCTGCAGCGTCGGCGGCGCCGTAGCCGACGTGCGAATCGAGCAGCGTGGAAATCGCGCGCAGAATGAGTGGTGACGTCTGCTGCAGGAACGCGCGTAACGGAAGCAAGAAGCCGCTGAGAGCGAGTGCGCCGGTCACCGATCTGCGTTACTATGTTCCAAAGTCTTCAGCAGATAAAATTGTTAGGTTAGAGGGGGGGGGAGAAGAATAATGTGAATCTCCAGTTACTTATCCGTTTTACTACGCTACAAAGTGCTCCGCAGATAAAGAGAGGGATTCATCGACGACGAAAAGAAAAGGTGAAAAAAAAAAGCCCCTGAGATTTCTCAAGTTTTCCACGTCAGCAGTTTCTGGAAACCCCCCCTCCCCCTCCCGGGACAGCGGGAGCGTGTGGGCGTTAACTCCCCGACCCACTTTAGGCCCCCACGCGGCCCGGGCAGCTGATCGGCGGTCACACCTATCATGAGATCCTTCACCTACTTTGGATTAGGGAGCATGTGACCACGAGGCCCTTTGTGTGGCGCGGGCCGGAAGCAGCCCCCTTTCATGTGCCAGCGGCCACGCGGCCCGGGCCCTTTGTCTCCATCACAACACAGACAAATACCCTGAGCGCTTAATGCGCCCCCCGTGAGCCGCGCCGCCACCCCCCTGCAGTCATACGCTTTCGATTAGGATGCAGAGGGCTGACCCTGGGTCAGCTGGGACTCCGGCCCCACGCAGGGAGAAGCCTCTCTCGTAGGGCGCGTGAGTTAACCCTGGTTTACCGCTGGGGGGGTAGAACACTCATGAGAAGCGCGTCCTTGGCGGGCAGAAAATCTTCTTTGTCTTCGTTGTTTGTAGAAAACGCAGTACAGTGGAGGACCTCCTCGGAGGTGTTTACACAGATACAAGTTAGTGCCAAAATAAAGGAAACACTTGAGTAAATTAACCACCACCACACACACACAGTCAAAATATGCACAATTATCTTCACACGCATAAAATGTAACCGCCACGGGAAACAGAAGGCCACAGCGCATTTAGAACGTCTTCAAGCTGACGAGCTATAAAGCATAATTGGATCTTGTATAAATACCGCCACCTGGCTCGATGCACACAGGCCTTTTATTTCACCCCCTTGCTCGGATCACTCTGGGTCGTTTCTGTTTTAACGGGACGCGCGGGTAAAAGTGCACCAGTAGCTCACCGGGTCAGATCCATCGAGCTTCCGGATGGCCTTGGAGTCGAACAGCACCTGCCGTCCCCGGCGCTCGCAGTCCTGGTAGACGATGAGGCGGATCTGGTTCAGGTCCAACTCGGATGACGCCCAGCTGGAGGAGAGAGAGAGGGGGGGAGAGGGTATAGGGGTGAGGGGTCTCAGGAGCAGCACCGTGGGCCGGGGGGGGGGGACGCGGGCGAGTCCGGGACTCAGGACCACACTCACACCGCACTTCCACAGACACAGCAGGGTGGGAAAATCACGCAGCCGACCGGGGGGAAAAACGTCTACGCTGACCTTACTTTGGTCCATGGCTTCTTATAATGAACAGCGCTAGCTGCTTTTACCCACCAACACTTAGGACAGAAACACAATCAAACTCCCCATCCCACCACTGTTTCCTGCATTAGCCCACACTTCATGCCATAGCTGTATATTACCCTAAAACAGAGCCAAGAGCGCAAACTACACAGAAATGCGATAAAAAAACAGCAAACATACTTTCACACGTGTCTTACGACGCCACAAAGTATAAAACACGCAGGCCAAAACACATCGCATCTTAAAAGCTCCGACGACTTGTGCAAAAGGCTGATGCTACTCCCCTCTTTCCTAAACTACTTCAAGCACGGGATTTTGCTTTACGGCTTCTCTACACTTAAACAAACTTTAAAAGACAGATGCATGGATCGTATTTTGCTGTCCTGTCCCTTGTTTCCTAAACCGTATCCAAGAGTGACCGGTCCCAGCAGCCTCAGGGTAAGAGAGAGAGAGAGAGAGGGAGAGGGAGAGAGAGAGAGGGATACAGAGATAGAGAGATAGAGAGATAGAGAGATACAGAGATACAGAGATAGAGAGATAGAGAGATACAGAGATAAAGATGGAGAGAGAGAGAGAGAGAGAGAGAGAGAGAGATAGAGAGAGAGATAGAGAGAGAGAGAGAGAGAGAGAGAGAGAGAGAGATATATATATATAGAGAGAGAGAGATACAGAGATGGAGAGAGAGAGAGAGAGAGAGGGAGAGGGGTGGAGGAGGAGGACAGGACAGGACAGGACAGGGACACCTGTGAAGCTCTTCCCCTCTGCTGTAGCTGCTCTCCATCCCGCTGTGGCCGCCGCTGCTCGTGCTGCTGCTCTCCCTCCCCGCTGAGGGGGACCCGCGCTCCCTGCAGCGCTCTCCCGCCCGTGTGCTTATCCCAGAGCGAGAGCGAGAGCGGAGCCCATCCTACAGCACAAGACTGTCAGGTGACCTGCTGGAGCCGGCGACCGCGGCCAGGGCTGCACCTCTGCGCTGCATTGTGTGTGTGTGTGAGTGTGTGTGTGTGAGAGAGAGAGCCTGTGTGAGTGTGTGTGTGTGTGTGTGAGAGAGTCTGTGTGTGTGTGTGTGTGTGTGTGTGTGTGTGTGAGAGCCTGTGTGTGTGTGTGTGAACGATGTGTATATGTGAGTATGTGTGAGTGTATGAGTGTATGAGTGTACGTGTGTGTGTGTGTGTGAGAGAGTGTGAGTGTGTATGTGTGTATGTGTGTGTGAGAGCCTGTGTGGGTGTGTGCGAACGATGTGTATATGTGAGTATGTGTGAGTGTATGAGTGTACGTGTGTGTGTGTGTGTGTGTGTGTGTGTGTGCGAGTGTGAGTGTGAGGGTGTATGTATGTACGCCTGTATCTAAGGCACCGCCGCGTCAGTCCGGTCCCAGTGGAAGTGCGCGGCGCGGCCCATTTCCCAGCAGCCTCGGCCCGGCGGGCGCCGTTGCAGGGGGCTCACAAAGCGATCCGTCCCCGGCCCTCCCGGCAGCGCATCTCCCCCCCGGTCCCGCTCGGAAGCGCCCTGCGGCTCGGATCTCGCGTGGCGGCCCGTACAGGAGAGCCAAACCCCAGGCAGCGGCCCTCGCCTCGCCTCGGTCGCTCGGTCGCTCGCACCGTCCCCCCGGAGCGCACGCAGCCAAACGCAGCCTCTGCCACCCCAGCTGCACGCCGCCAGCAACAACAGACAATGCTATCGGGAGCACAGCGCCTGCTTTCTGCAAGCTCTGACAACCCTCCCTTTATGCTCCTGACACTGGGAGTCTGCTGGCTGGCGTGCTGCCCCTCTCTCAGAGCCCATGAGCTGGTGGTACACGCCACCAGGGAATCAAAGAGGCTGGTCATGGCCCCCCCGGCCCCCCGGCCCCCCAGCTCAAACGCCGCCCGCTGCTTCATCTCGCTCATGTTTTTCCTCTTCCGTTACACGCCTTTCCTTTTTTTTTTTTTTTTTTTTTTTTTACGCAAAGCCAAGCAAAACACAAACACAAACTTCCACCGGGAGGAGAATTTTGCATATTAAAAATGGAATCTACCGGAATAAGTAAATACTGAATAAACAAACTTGATGCCAAGATGTAGGTGGTTATCTGCTCCCCCTTCTAGCGTTTCTGTTGTCGTGATCTCGGCAAATCTGAACCCGCTCGATTCACATGGGGGTGGGAAAGGGTTCCCACGATACGGTGCAGTGCCCCCTCCGCTCCAGACCCCAGTATAGATGGCCCAGGCCGAGTGATCTCGACTTCCTGTCGCCGAGAGACCCTGACTTCCTGCAGCATGATGCGACTCTGGGGCCAAGGGGCCCAACCGGGAAAAAAAAACCACTCACGTGTACCGCTTCACCAGAATAACCCCCCCCAGAAAAACCCTAAACATTTAGGCGTCTTTCACAAACCGACATCGTTGTTCAAGAATGATCAACACACGACATTCAGTGAGCCTGAAACTCACTAAAACTGCCAATGTTTTGGTTTGCCTTGCTTTGAAAAATTGTGCTGAAGTTTTGCACACAAAACGTGAAATAAGCACAACGTTTGCCGCGTCTGCAGAGCAGTAGGATACAGGATGCAGGTGAACTGCTTCTCGTGTGACGGTTTCAAAATCGGCATTTGACCTTTCACCTACTCATATGGCCAGATTGAGTTTCAGGGTGGCTGACGGTGGCAGACAGGGGCTCCATCATCACAGCTCAAATGGTCCAGCAACCGAAAGTAGACCGGTCAGCGGAACGGCAGCCAAACATACCGGACTGATTCAGCATTTCAATTTGTTGAGCACCATCCCATCAGAGATCCAATATGACTACATATAATTACATTATTACTTTCTTACGCCGTGAAGTGACAATAAATGAATACATGAATGCGAATAATCATAATAGTGACCCATAGTTGGAGGCTTGTAATTCCAGACATTACATATTTGGTGTAATAACAAAATATTCATTATACTTTATTTGTATAGAAGCCATTTGAAATCAAATCACACCTCTACCATTTTAAATCCTAATATTTGCACCATAATCAATACATTTCAAAATGGCACGGCATACAAAATAAAAGCACATTACAGATACACAATTTGAAATAAACAGTAATATTTTTGACAGCAGCAACATTCACAATCACTGCACTGTTCATGGTGTGAAAGAATGCAAAACAAGAGCTTGTGACCGGATGTCAGATCTGAGATACGGCCGTCTCATAAGCGAAAACATCACAAGCAAATCATTAAATATCAACACTTTCCCCATGACTGACATAATTACCTGTTAAAGCCTGACAAAGCCTGCGAAAAGCCAGCGAAAGAGCTCGATTTTACGTTCCTCTTTATCTTCATAGTAAATTCAAGGCCGTCTGTATGCCAGCGTGACCTCAGGTCAGGTCATCCGCCTCCACGAGAAAACCAAAAAAATTTAACAAAACAAAACAAAACAAAAAAATCCAGCGCGCCTCTCACAGTCGAGACGAGAAACGAACCCGCGCGGTTTCCACCCACATTTCCCCGGTTCCGGCCTCGCTGGGTCCGCTGGGTCCTTTCTCCGACACGCTTCACAGTGGCGTCCAGCTCCCCGTTCTCCAGTGAAGCCTTGCTCTCCTCCAGCAGAAAGGCATCGCGGCGTTTTTGTTGTGGCGCGGTCGGCGGCCGTGGAGTCAGGTGACCGGTCGGTCGGGGTGAGCGGGGCTCAGAGGTATGCGACACCGAGGTGAGACCCCCACGGCTCACGGACAGGAAGTGGAGCGGAGGGGGCGGGGGCCTTCTCGCGGTCGAAAGGCAATCCTCTGGCAGCCGCGCGTACCTCGTACCTCGTCACCGCGGGAAGAGGGAAGCGCGACTTCTCAAGTCCCCTTTCACAGGAAAGGCAATTCTGGTCAAAAGTCAGGCACCGTGCCTGACACTTGACAAATATCATGTGATCGTGTGACCGGCATCATATGACCCCCTATCAGCCACCTTCTGCAGACATCAGCAGTGTTTACGGAATGCAACCCCAACCCCCCCCCAGCTCCTTGTGAAACGGATCATCTAGATATTCCCGATGTCAAGACGCAGACCAATTTTACATTTTTTACTCCTTATAAAAAGTTAATGCACGTTTGTTCTGATGGGAAAAGGGAAAAGAGACAAAAAACAAACAAAAAAAAGTGAAATCCATTCTTTGACCGAAGTCCGATGAGCTGTGATATTTTTTTAACACTGACAGCAGCCACAATCAGTGCGATACCGTGTGTGTGTGTGTGTGTGTGTGTGTGTGTGTGTGTGTGTGCGCACGCCTCTGTACAAATCAGTGACCGCTTGCTGCTCCTGAAGGGAGTTTTTTTTCCCTTCCCTATCCAAATAGAGCAAGGGCAGCGCTAGACAAACAACAGGACCAAACACACGCTCCAGCGCCTGTCAGCTGACTCAGGTAACCCGCACTCCAGACGGCCGACGAGCGCTGGATCTCGCGGGCGGCACTGGCACGTCTCGGCCCGTTTTAGGGCCCACGCGTAATGATTCACCGCCGCGCGCGGCAGATGAAGGAAGGCCGCCTGAGATGACTAACCAGCGTCGTGCTGAACTTTCTGAGATACAGCGCTATGTTCTGGCGCAGTCACGAGTAGCGCTTCTCATGAGATGTGTGTGTGAAGCGTCCCAACGGCAGGTACATGTGAGTGTGACTGAGAGGGGGGTGGGGGTAGAATGGAGCGCGCTCAGTAGGGATCTGTGGCCAATCGGTACTAGGAATGATTTCCTCTTGTTGTGGGTTCAACCAGCAACCTTTGCGATCCCACAATGCGTGTCGTATTTTAATTACAATCACAATAACTTGCGCACTAACTACATTTCCGATAATGACTAGAATATCCTGGTGTCTTCACTTTCACTGGCTGATGGAGCACTGCTTGGCAAATAAAGGACAAGCAATAAATAAAAATAATTCTGGATGTTCGGGAACGAGCTTCCGTTTAAGCCGGCTGCGTCTGCGACATCACGCCACTTCCTGACGTCGTCGTTTCAACAACCGAACTCCGAAGCGGTGCATCAAAGTGTCCACTCTGCCTGCAGCAGGAAGGGCCCGGGAGAGAAACTGCCCGCTACCCTTCCGCAAACCACAACAAAAAAGAGTCACAATGCTGTGAGTCAGGTTTTACAGCATAGACTACTGCTTCACTCCTATTGATGCCCCCCCCCTCCTCCCTAAAAAGCATGTGACACTCAGCTAGCGTGAATCACAGCGCAGTTACCCTGACGAGCAGATGACAAGCAGCCCTGGGCCCAGACGGGAGCCTCGCTGCGCGGCAGACCTCGAGGTGGAGTCTCGCGGCAGGAAGGTGCGCTCGGCTCCCAATACCCAAGCGCGAGGGCCATCCAGTCAACGAGGAGCAGCGAGCGTTTCGCTCCGGTCTCTTATTAGGGACAGGGCGAACCTGATTCGATTGAATAGGAACGCGATTTTATTAGCAAGCTCGATTCTTCCGTTAGATCAAAGCTGAAAGGCTAGGCTAGGGTGGAGCCCACTGTAATTTAATAACGGTCAGTTTACCCCATTTCCTTTCCATCGTGCGTTCGATTACGAGAGTTCGGCGGTGGGGTTGCACGAGGCCAGTTTAGTCAGGTGCTCTGCGCGGCGTCACCGGCCTTATTGGCGACGTCCGCTTTAGCTTCATCGATTGTGTATTATTTTATGTTAACTCAATTTTTCCCTTCTGTGACTTTTGCTCCTTTGGTAGAATCGTAAAAAAAAAAAAAAATTTTAAGAGTTTACAAAAACTAAGAAGCATCACAGCGGTGCAACAGAACTTGGCTGCTGTAGCGTTTACCTCCTCATCTCGCTGTGATCGATGTTATCGAAAGCCAGCAGCACTTCCGCAGCACAACAAATGCCTTAATGCCACTAATGCCCTGAAGGGATGCCTAAACAGGAAACATGCAAGGAATTGCCCAAATAAAGGAAACGTCAACATCAAGCGTCTTAAAAGGGCGTTGGGCCACCCACGAGCCACCAGAACAGCTTCAATACACCTTTGTATAGATTCTACAATTGACTGGAACTCTACTGGAGGGATGCAACACCATTCTTCCACGAGAAATGCCATCTTTTGGAGTTTTGTCAATGGTCGTGGAAAATGCGGTCTCATGCGCCGTTTAAGAACCTCCCATAAGAGTAGGAAAGCTTTGATGTATTGGCCCAGCCTTAGGCAATTTAGGCAATTAGGCAATTAGGCAATGTTCTATTCTTCTGCTAAGTGGCGTCTCATTAGTCAATGAGCCTTTGAAGTCAAAGTCATGCTGATTTAGGTGTCACTCCAGAATCTCCTGTAGGTGTTCAATTGGGCTGAGATCTGGTGGTTGAGATGGCGATGGCATAAGATTTACATTGTTTTCATGCTCATCAAAGCATTCAGTGACCACTCATGCCCTGAGGATGGGGCACTGTCAGTCTGGAAGAGACCACTCCCATCAGGATAGAAAAGCTTCACCATAGGATGAAGGTGATCACTCAGAATGGCTCTGTATTTATTGCTGTTTACCTTGCCCTCTAAGGAGTCGAGTGGACCTAAACCATGCCAGGAAAATGCACCCCACACCATAACAGAGCCGCCAGAACCCTACATTTACTCAAGCGTTTCCTTTATTTTGGCAGTTACCTGTATGAGTTGTGGCCTATCGCAAAGGCATTTTTCCTAAATGCAAAAAAAAAAAAAATAATTAATAACCCAGATTTTCCAGTTTTATGTACCCCTCAGTCCACAGCCTGCACATTTGAATGAACTTCAGTCACGCTGTCACCTGGAAGCTAATCGGAAAAACAGGTCTTTATCTCCACCGGCTTAAGCCACACCATCGCTAAGCTCCCACCCCACCCAGCTCGAGAGGTCTCCTAGTGATCGACGAGCAGGTCCTTGGAAATGCGCGAGACTTTTATGAGCCCTTCATGATAACTGTGGCAAGGGAACAGTTGACCTTCTCAGCACCATCTATGAGATATGGTCCCGCTTTAATGTGTAACGGCTCAACTGAAACGATCCCAGTGAGATAGGCCTGAGGGAAAACGTTTGGTCGGACGAAACAATCATTTGTGAATCTTTCGTAAGAGCGAATGACCATAATGTGCTTAGTACAACCAACTAAAAACATACCATGCCACCTCCCCCAAAAAAAAAGTATTAATATTCTGGTAAATGTAACATTAATTTCAAGCACTAATAACTGTGTAACTAGTGTAATAACTGTCAGGCAAACTGCTGGTTTTGTTTTAAATTAAAATGAGATAGAACACTCTTGCCTATCCTTTCCCCGTCCTGCATTATGGTGAAAGTGGTTGGCGATCCAATTTAAGTGAGAAAACTCTGACCCACCAGTTTATCAACAAGTTAAAAAAAAAAAAAAAAAAAACTGGTCCATTTTTCTCTATGGGTTAATTTTTTCAACTGCATCATAGCAGCTGTAGTGCAGACTTGGCAGTTGTGATCCTGCATTTGAATACATTCTGCATGATTAGCCTAGCCTATGCTGGCTGGTGAAAGGCTGACAGGGCCTCAGGGTAGTCATGTTCACTCAAGTTGCTTAAAACTTTACTTTACACAGGTAAGAGGCCTTTCACCATGACCTTAACACACACTTCATTTAATCATCTACTCCAGTGCACTGATCTGACGGCAATTACGGATATGTTCGGAAAGTCGCTTTCTCCTTTATTCCTCTCTTCCACTTTTTTCCACTTACTCTGGCAGAACTCAAATCCGAGACTCTGCTAATCAGGCCATAATATGTACATTTTCAGGTTTAGTTCATCTTTAACCACAGGACATAATGATTTGAAGAATTGGGTCAATGCAACAGTGTAGGGTGGAAAAACACACACTTTGGGGGGAACAGCCAAGTTCCTTGTGAACCTAAAACCTACATCCCTTTAAGTTTGGCCCATAATGAAGTTCCGCACAAACAGAAGGCCACTCGGTCCCACCAAATCTTACGTGCAATAAATCACATGGCATGAATCACCAAAGTACAAGTAAGAGTTTGGTACATGATACTGGTGTCTTATGAAATATCTACAGTGGGGTTTTTTTTTCCACAGGGACTTCTAGGGACATCTTGTGAATCCTCTCAGTTTCCCCTGCCTATATCCTCCATGCACATCAACTTTCTCCATTTCTACTTGCTAACTGTAAGCATCACCTCCCTCTAATCATTCGGCTAACAACACTGCTAACCCACATCTTCTGTATCATCCACAATCACCCCCACAGTGACTAACTTGCGCTCTAATGTTCTGCATGCCGTTACAATCATCCGTATCTCAGGTGCCTGAGACGGCCATGGCATGTGGGTTACATCGTTTTCATGCTCAACCAACCATTCAGTGACCACTCGTGCCCTGTGGATGGAGGGCATTGCCATCCTGGAAGAGACCGCTCCCATCAGGATAGAAATGCTTCACCACAGGATGAAGGTGATCACTCACAATGGCTTCGTATTTACTGCTGTTTACTGGTTGTTTACAGGAAATCGCACCCACACCATAACAGAGAAGCCAGAACCTTTCGCCGTGTGAAACAAGCACTTGGGCCTGTAGGTTTCTTTTGGCGTACGCCACGCATGCACTCAACTGCTCATTGAGAACAGGGCGAAGGATGACTCATCTGACCATGTGACTTTTTTTCCACTGCTTGGTAGACCACTCCCTGTGTTCTTTGCACCACTTTACTTGCAAACAAGCATTTTTTATGTGTAATAAAGGGTTTATGCACTGCAACCCAACCATAGTATCCCCCTCTGTGAAGTTCTCGATAGACTGTTCTGGATGAAACTGCCTGCTCATGCCCTAGATTCATATTTGCACTCAGCTGATTCAGAGTTGCTCATCTGTTTTGCCTCGTGTCTCGAACCAATGCACGGACATCACGGTTCATGGAAGTTGCATAAGACTAAAGTCATCAAAAAATTGGTAGCTGGCTTGGGTGCCTTAAGTAGAGCAAGGGATTTTGTAAGCAGACAGGTCCTTATCACTATGTGCAATACCCTATTCCTTACTCATCTAGATTATCGTGGAACAGTCTGGCTCCCAGCACTGCTTCAGTGTAACAAAACAGGGCTGCACGTCTCATGACAGGTGGTCTCTGGAAGACCACCTTAAGACTGACAAACCTCTGCAAATGGCTGGAATTGATGCAATAGTGGACAGAATCAAAGTAACTGTGTTGATAATGGTCTTTAAATCTGTGCGTCATATTGCCCCCCCACACTTAATAAAACTCTTTAGGTGGGCTTAACCACCTGCCCTTAACAGTTACACAAAGTCAGTAACTAAGGCTTATAAGAAGTGGGATCAACACCTCCTGAAAATCCCTATGGCCCAAATTGCTGCATTTAAAGGCAGCCTGCAGCACTATGGAGACACTATTTGGAATCAACTAGACATGTCTACCAGGAAACAAACACATCTGCAGGCTTTCAAATATAAATTGAAAGCTGGACTTTAGCACACAGGATTGGATGCATAGAATGTCATGCTATTGATATGCTTTTAATTGTTTTTGTTTTTGTCTCGTGCTGTTTTAGCAAATGTACCCAGGACTCCCTGGAAAACAGGATTATTACTGAGTGGACTATGCTGGTGAAATAAAGTTAAACTGAACTGAATGGTCGAGGACGTATGCACTTTTGACCACAGTTGCGCCTAGATGAAGTCTTTCCCTCAGACTTCCATGCCAACATCACTTTAGACATTGTTCCTCATGAAACATCAGCAAGTGGAGCAGTCTGTCACTGAATCTCGCGCCAAACGTGCCCCAACAATCAGCCCTCTTTCAAAGTCACCTAGAACTCTTCTAGCCACGGTAACCAAAATAATGGGCAACTGGGCCTGCCCAGCATTTTATACATGACCCTAAGCATGATGGGATGTTAACCGCTTAATTAACTCAGGAACCACACCTGTTTCCGATATACTTTGTATCCCTCAAATGTTTCCTTTAACATTTGGCAGTTACCTGTATGTAATATGTGCATAAAGGGTAGTTAATATTTAATTGTATAACATTTTTGATATCCTAAGGTACATGGTTTCTTCTCTCTTACGATTGCATGTTTGTTTTTAGATAATCGAATTCAGAAAGATGCAACTGTACACAAATATAGCCACATGGGACAAGACTAGCTTTAGAACTGTCGTCATTCCACAAACGTGACGTCAGGTTCCAAGGAAACGGGATCTCAGAATATGACTAATGTGCCTGTGGGCTCGTGACTGTATCCTTAGGAACATGAACAAATCACAATCGCAAATTAAAAGTATCAAATACTTCTGGACTACATAGGACAGTGAATTGGGGTTGGCCAGGTGTTCACGTCTAGAACAATTTAAACGAATAACTGAAAAGATAATGAACGTATAGGAAGGACACAATAACACTACCTAAAAATTGTACCAAGTTAAAAAGTGTCCAAGTCAGTATAATTGACCATTGGGAGAAAATGCCCCCTTAATTTACGTGCAACGGTCACGCAGGAACATCCGTGTGAACCTCGAGCATTGGCGATCACGATGGCGATTCATCAAAGTCCTGTCCATGCGTAAACCGTATGGGTAACCGTTTTATAATGATGACTACCCTCGATGACGTCCAATTTCAGCTCATCCTCCGGCCGCTTCACACCAGCTGGCTTCGGATTCACACAATTGCATGTTTGGTACTTCTATGTCCACACAATTTACACACTAACCCTTATTATGCAAGGAGGGGGAGGATTTGGTGCATTTAGCCACATATATAATAACTATCTACATCTTAAACATTATTACAACACTTCAAATACAAACGGCAAGATACTGAGAACAAGATACCCCAGCCCGCCACCAAGGCATCCACAACCCACGTTAGATAACCAGCTATCTGGCTAGCCAATAGCCAGACCGCTACCCATTGTCTTGTGCTAATCAAATAAGAACAAATAAATGCATCTGATTTCGTAATAATATTTCAAAGTTGTCATAAAGTGCACTTAGCCTCTGGCTATGCCAAGTAGTTCGCTAGTTAGGCAGGAGGGCGAGCGAGCAAGCGAGCGACGAATAACGTGCAGGAAACGGAACGAGGTTCACATCTGTGCCGCTGTCGCGCTCGCTTTGTTGCTACGGCTAGTCGCCCAGCTAACTAGCTAGCTCCCGGTCTCCAATCGTGTGCAACGCTTACCAGAGATCTGGTCCTTTATAATCCCGCGAAGACGCCGCGCTGCCTCTTTTGCTAAAAAGCCTCTGAAGGAGAGTGGGAGCCATAGTGTACCGTCTCAGAGGCACCGCGCTCGTGCCGTGCGGCTTCGCTGAGTAGCCATGGTGGAGAGTTGCAGTTTAGTAACTCCATGGATCAGTTATCAGAGTCATATGACAGCGTTCAATGGCGAGTGCAACCTCAGCCACACACACACAGACACACAAACACACGCTCGCGCACACACACACGCACAGGCGGATTAGACTCCGACGCTCTCTATTGGTTGCGAGGGGACTCGCACACACACACACCCGATGGAGAAAGCTGCCATTGGAGTCATGTCTGTGTGCATGCTTTCAACATGTGTGCGCGAGGCACGACGGGGCAAAGCCGCGCGTGCATAGACATCGGCGGCGAAGCGTCTCGCCATTCTCTCTCTATGTGCGGTTAGAAGGCGCACTTCTGAAGTTAGTTCAATATTTAACGAGTTAAAAACAATATTAGTATGTAATATTAGGAAAATATATTTATTAATATTTAACACGGAGAGCAATTGAACTAATTTATTGTCGAAGGTATTTTGTACCGGTTCCTGGTGTATGCATTTCCACATATTACACATTTCTATGTGTTTTACCTATGCGGAAATGTCTTGTTGACATTTGTGTGCAAAGAACCGCTTTACAATAAAGACACAAAATGAACTAAGTATATAGCCTATATTGTATTATTTAACGCGATTTTTGTCGAGGCGAGCTGATAAAATGTTGTACGTTATATAATACAGAATATAATGACAAACTCCTTTTGCTATAAAAAATCATTGGTGATGAATCATACTGACAAAAATACAAATTAATGCAGGTGAACTGTATACTAAAATATAATGCACAAGGCATACAACTCTCGTTCGCTGCCTCATTAAGGGTTCTTGACAAATTAATGGTAGCCTATGTGATCAATCAATCAATCAATCTTTATTTTTGTATAGCGCCATTTACAAACAGGTTGTCACACAGCGCTTCACAATTGGCATTTTCCAGAGGGAATCAAAAAACCAGAAAACCATTGGAGCCAATGTAGGAAACTGGAAAATTATTCCCTGACCCCTTAAAAGGCGGTCGAGATGAACTCCTGGAAAATTGTGGGATACAGAGAAAAACAACACAAATAGTCCTTGAGGCTCATGTGGCTTAACAGACCACTGGAAGGGCATTCTAAGTGTAGGAGTGGGGTGGACCTCATCCCTCCAGATACCAGGGCAGGGCGGGGGATGGAACCAGCAGCTAGGGTCTGGGCCAGCGGCATCCGGCTAACACATGGCAGGGGTGGGGGTTGACTCTGGGGCAGGTGAGCTCCGGGCAGGTGCCACGGAGCCGGGAGAAAAGAGGAAAGGTGCAATTATGACTATGATAAATATCACGCCGGATCAGGGGGAAGAGTAGTGATAACACTTTTGCACCAGCAGAAGTAATCTAGGGCAGCATAACTAATTAGGTGAGTGGCACAGGAGCACGCAGCCATGAGGGCACTCAGAGACCATCCCACCACATCATCAGCAGTCCTGATAGGGCGGATCATCACTTATGATTGGTGACAGTAAGGATAGCTCATTGCACCAGAAGGCTCTATTGCTACCCCCTCCACATCTGCACCTAATGACTATAAGAGAGACTAAAGAGATGCGTTTTTAACCTAGACTTGAAAATTGAGACCGTGTCTGACTCCTTCACAGAGATGGGTAGACTGTTCCACAGTAAAGGAGCTCTATAGGAGAAAGCTCTGCCACCTGCTGTATTTTTGATATTCTAGGGACTACCAAGTTGTCTGCATCTTGTGAGCGAAGTGAACGTGGGGGATTGTACGGATGAAGTAGATCCGTCAAGTAAGAGGGTGCAAGTCCATGCAACACCTTATAAGTTAAGAGGAGTACCTTATAGTCTACACGATAGTTTATAGGAAGCCAGTGAAGTGACGCTAACACAGGACTAATGTGCTCATATTTCTTTGTTCTAGTCAGGATCCTTGCAGCAGCATTCTGTACGAGTTGTAGGCTCCTGAGTGAGGCATTGGAACAGCCAGACAGTAATGCATTGCAATAATCTAATCTAGATGTAACAAAGGCATGTACCAATTTTTCTGCATCTATTAATGACAGGAAGCCCCTAATTTTGGCAATATTCCTCAGGTGAAAAAGGCTACTCTGGAAATGTTTTTGATGTGACTATCAAATGAGAGACCAGGATCTATAGTAACACCAAGGTCTTTTACCGCCAAACTTGCAGCAACAGAGCAACCATCCAGATTAAGAGATAAATCAGATAACCCTCTTCTGAGGTTTTTGGGCCCCAAGACCAACATCTCTGTTTTATCAGTATTCAGCAATAGAAAATTATCTGACATCCAGTCTTTTATGTCTTTAAAACAGGCCTCCAACTGTTCGAATTGTCCTTCGCCAGGTTTCATTGATAGGTATAATTGTGTGTCATCTGCGTAGCAGTGAAAATGTACGCCATGTTTACGAATGACATCACCAAGTGGCAACATGTAAAGGGAGAACAATAATGGCCCCAAAACAGAACCTTGAGGGATGCCATATTCCACCTTGATGAGAGCAGAGGGCTCGTCATTTAACTGCACAAATTGATATCTATCTGATAGGTAGGATTTAAACCAGGAGAGTGCCTGTCCACGCAGTCCAACTAGGTTTTCAAGTCTGCTCAGAAGAGTTTGGTGGTCTATTGTGTCAAACGCAGCACTTAAGTCCAAAAGCACAAGAATAGAGACACATCCACAGTCAGCTGATATCAGTAAGTCATTGACAACTTTAATAAGAGCAGTCTCAGTGCTATGGTGTTGCCTAAATCCTGACTGAAAAGTTTCATAGATGTCATTTGATGTCAGGAACGAAGTCAGTCTCTGAGCTACAGCTTTCTCTAGAATTTTGAGAGAAAAGAAAGATTAGAAATTGGCCTGTAGTTACTGAGATTTTCTGGGTCAAGGTTTGGTTTCTTTAAAAGTGGCTTAATTACTGCCACTTTTTGAGAATTTGGCATATAGCCTGATGAAAGAGACATATTAATAATGTCTAGCATGGATTGCCCCATAACAGGAAGAAGTTCTTTAACAAGTTTTGTTGGGATTGGGTCTAATTGACAAGTAGATGGTTTGGAGGACATAACCAATTTAGAAAATTCAGTCCACTCCAGAGCACTAAAAACTCAAGAGTAGCCATAGGACCCCTGTCCTGATAAGCCTGTGCTTTCTGATCAGTGTCCGCTACAGCAGAAGGTGCCATTTTAGAAATTTCATCTCTAATTTTCTCAATCTTCTCAGAGAAAAAGTTCATGAAATCATTACTATTATGGGCTGCCGGAGGCTTAGCATTGGTTTCAGTCTGGTTCTTTGTCAGTTTGGCCACTGTATCAAAAGAAATTTTGGATTATTCTTATTACGCTCAATCAGATCAGACAAATAGGTTGACCTTGCGGAGGAGAGAGCATATTTGTACTGTACCAGACTGTCTTTCCAGGCAGAATAAAATACTTCTAATTTGGTGGATCGCCACTTACGTTCCAACTTGCGAGAAGCTTGTTTAAGAGCACGTGTGTGGTCAGTATACCATGGTGCAAGCTTCTTTTGGCTAGTTTTTCTTTTTGAGAGGCGCAACAGCATCAAGTGTGTTGCGCAGGGTGTAATTTAGATTGTCAGTCAGCTGATCAATAGATTGTAGACTAGTGGGATCCTGATTAACAGTAAATGATTCTTGGAACAGGCTGACAAAGTTAGGTATGGTAGAGGAATTTAGGGAGCGACTAAAGTAGAACACTGGTTTTGATCTAATAGCAGTGGTAGCATGAATTTCAAACGTAATAAGGAAATGGTCAGAGAGCACAGGATTATGAGGAGAGACAACTAGATTGCTAATGCTAATACCGTAGGATAAAGCTAAGTCCAGTGTATGTTGATGACAATGAGTCGGCCCAGACACATTTTGGACAAAACCAACGGAGTCAAGAATAGAAGCAAAAGCCTTCACTAGAGAATCATTTCCATTATCAACATGAATATTAAAGTCGCCTATAATCACAACTTTATCTGCCATAACTGCTAGGTTTGATAAAAAGTCAGAAAACTCTGAGAGGAAAACAGTATAGGGTCCAGGGGTCTGTAGATAGTAGCTAGTATAAAAGATGAAGTAAATGCAGATCTATTATCTACATTAGTCTGTATGGAGCCCAGGGAAAGCACTTCAAATGAAGGGAATGTGTTTAAAGATTTCTTAGTAAGGCGTAGTCTAGTGTCAAAAATAACAGCCACACCGCCACCTCTGCCTGACTGTCGAGGGTTGTGACAACTAGAGTATCCAACTGGGGTAGATGCATTTAATGCTATGTACTCATCAGGTCTAAGCCAAGTCTCCGTCAAACTTAAAATGTCAAGTTTATAATCAGTGATCAGTTCGTTCACAAGGGCAGCTTTAGGAGCTAGTGATCTTATATTTAGCAACCCAATTTTAAGGAGAGTTCTATCGAAATTAGGTTTAGCATTTGCATTACGATGGTTCGTGTTGATCCTTATCAGATTATTAGAAAAAATCCCACGGGGAGGTTTGAGTTTCAATAGACTACGGTTTTCTCTACGTGGAACAGACACAGTCTCAATTATGTGGGAACTGGGGTGGAAACTAGTCACGAGTTCAGGGAAACTTGCAGACAGTTGTTTAAGACCGTCTGTCTGCTGCCTGGCTGTAGCTCTTGACTGTCATTGTGTGTGAAATCTGAGATCAAATGCCAACTCAATGAAGCCTCTTAGTTTGCTACGATATACAGTAGCCTACATAGTTTAAAGAGGTACCATTAGCAAGAAAGAAAACATCAAACTGCACAAGCAATTGCACAGCACACTTAGAAGGGCCAGATTCCGAGGCAAGGATGGTATTACTGTCTTTGGTCACGTAAGGATATTGAGAGAAGATACTGCCACATCGGTGATATTCAACAACACCAAAAAAGAGGGAGAAATGCTTGCACAGCAACTATTGTTAAGTGCTGAACAAAGATGAAGATTATAAATAGGCTATAGTTTGGACATTGCTAAAACCAGCTTTAAAAAACAGCAGGTTACATATATATTTGCACATGAAAAGAACATTTATTTCACGTAGGATGGCACAAGGATCTTTTGAATTCTCATCGTCTTTTTATGTCCAAAGAATTGTAGCAAATAATTTTGGGCTGCATTTTGGGCAGCAGTGTGTGGACTCTTCTTCTCACAAGGTGGTTCTATCCTTCCAAAAATTAGAGCATACACAACATTCAACTTTTGATTAACTTTGCATCTGAGTGGTTAGTCTTAAAAAATATTCAGGGAGATTTTAAGTCAGTAGGTGTATATGTCTGCATTATAATATTGCTTTAATTTGTGCACTTATTTTTGGTTTCTGAGTTATGCGTGTAAGGGCCAGATTTACTCCGCATTTACACCGGTGTAAATGTTGCGCCTGTTAAAACTTAAAATGTTAAATAAACATCTTAAAACGATGAAAAGAAAGAAAATATTAAATTATAGATAAAGTGGAAATAGGGGATTCGTTTTTATTCCCTTTTTAGAAAATCAGATCTATTTAAAAAAATAAATGTATTTATTTTTGTTAGTTTGCTTCATTATCGGTGAAGAAGAATGACATAATTAACGATCCAAAACGATGCACATCGCTGAACGATCACCAGACTCGACAAACCGCAGCCAACGCTTTTGCACCCGGATGTCTAACGTTCTGCGACGGAAGTTTAGCCAAAAGGGTCTGAAGTTGTCGCTCTGCTGACAAAAGTCGTTGCTGGTTCGGCGGTGCTAAAAAGAAGAAATATACCACGGATATTTTAAAAATGTTAAACCCAACACCTACGAGCAAACCTTCGAACCAGGACAACCCCCTGGTTTTCTTTGACGTTGACATCGGCGGAGAAAGAGGTTCGGAATTGGTGTCAAACTCGCTGGTAGCAACCTTGATGTGTAGCTAGCTATGAATGCACTGGCTTGGAGAGCGTGAGATTGCTTTTTATTTTGATCGACTTTAGTAAGATCGGACGTTTAGCGTAACAAGCTAGTCAGCAAGTCGAATTGAATCGAACCTACGGTGGCTTTGAGCATATTTCTAGTTATATTTTCGTTACAGCTAGCAAGCCGGCTCGCTAGCATGCTAACGGCCATTCATGCGCTTGGTTGCATAGCCCCCTAGCCAGTGGCTACGTAACCCGGTAGCTCACCGCCTCTGCTTCAACGTGGTGGTGGATCGCTAACTTATTCTCATTTCTAGCTGCGGCCAACGGCAAAATCACCAGCTACAACAATTGTGTGGTGGTAGCGATTACTGTCACGTATACATTCAACGATTGGTATTTTATCGCTAGCATTCATAGATGTATTATGTGGGTAAATTACTGGTTAGCTCGCTAGCTGTTGAGCTAGCTTTCACAGCAAAGAAAAGCTGATTCGCTATGACGTCACCACAATCTATCTTGCACTGACATTGAGGCATTGGTAACCTTATCTAAATGACTGCATCCACCAATATTATATATTAAAATCTTAATCATTGAACCAGTTTTTTTGCTAATATGTCCAACTTGTATTTTACGTCGTGTGGTGTTTCAGCTGCAGGCTCTAGCCATTTTGCAAGACAATTATTATCTTGCCCTGGCATATTTGTGTATCGTAGCTGCGCATAATCACCTGTGTTTTCTTGTAGTGGGGCGTATAGTGTTGGAGCTGTTTGCAGACGTTGTGCCCAAAACCGCCGAGAACTTCAGAGCCCTGTGCACAGGCGAAAAGGGAGTGGGGGCGACCACAGGAAAGCCATTGCACTACAAGGGATGTCCGTTCCACAGGAGTAAGTGGGGGGCACACTGAAATTGTTTATCATTTTCAGTCCATATTTTTCATTGTTTTAAAGAATAGCTATGTTATGTTTGTTTTGTATTACCCTGTACATATAACTATGTTAAGTTATTAAGCTATATTTCTTTGTACACAGTTAAAAAGAAGTTTATGATCCAGGGAGGGGATTTCTCTTGTCAAAATGGCACTGGAGGAGAGAGCATTTATGGGGAGAAGTTTGAAGATGAAAACTTTCACTACAAAGTAAGTTTCCTCCCCAAGACCGAGTAACAAGAATGGATCAGGTTAAAAAATATCCAATAATTCAATTTTCATCTGAGAAAACTGCTAGCCTCTCATCAAGTGGCCATAGTCCAACCAGCCTAGCTACGAACTAAGGGTAAATGTTATTAAGAATATGTTGGATTTATTTAGTGTGTGTGTTCATGATTTTTTAAGATAAGTGGGGTCAGCAGAACAAGAGGCCACAGGTGGAAATTAGTTAAAGGCAAATTCCGCACAGATATTAGGAAGTTTTTCTTTACACAGAGTTGTCAATGCCTGGAACAGCTTGCCAGGTCGGGTAGTAGAGGCAGAAACGCTTGGGCTATTCAAGTCCAGGCTAGACGTAGTACTAGATACTCTTTGGATTAGGACATGATGAGCCTAGATGGGCCGAATGGCCCGTTCTCATCATTATGTATTCTTATGTTCTTATGTTCATGCTCATTTCAGCACGACAGGGAAGGTTTGCTCAGCATGGCCAACTCGGGACCGAACACGAATGGGTCCCAGTTTTTCATCACCACCGTCCCCACCGAGCACCTGGACGGGAAGCACGTGATCTTCGGCCAGGTGCTCAAGGGCATGGGCGTGGCCAAAATCCTGGAGGCCATGGAGACCAACGCAGAGGACGTGCCGCTGAAGGTGCTGCGACTAGTCTTTCTCGAGGCTAAATGAGTAGACCTGTGTTTTTACGACAGGATGTGGTTCTGCGTGGCTCAGCAGGTAGAGCGCGGCGCTGACAACGCTTTGGTTGTGGGTTCAATTCCCACTGGGACCACGTATAGTGAGAAATTTATGCGTTCACGACTAAGTCGCTTTGGATTAAAGCATCTGCTAAATGGCTTATGTAATATGTAGATAAACAGTATGGGATGTGTAGAGACAATAATATTGTTAATGTTTGTGGATTGTTAATGGCGGCAGTGTAGCATAATGGTTAGGGATCTTGGCTTGCAACGCAGAGGTTGCAGGTTCGATTCCCAGGTGGGGCATTGTCGTTGTACCCATTAATTTCTTAATGAAATATCTAGCTGTGTAAATGGATTGTGTGTAAAAGAAATGTAAACTGTGTAAGTCGCTCTGGATAAGAGCGTCTGCTAAACGCCTGTAATGTAATGTAGGTGATTGTGGAGACTAAAGAAAGAGTTTTGTTGATCCTTTGAAAGCTGTGCGTCATCGCTGAGTGTGGGGAACACAAACCAGGGGATGACTGGGGCGTGGCGCCGAACGACGGGTCTGGGGACGCCCATCCCGACTTTCCCGAGGACTCCGATGTCGATTTTAAAGACGTAGGTGCCACTTCCTTGTCGTTAGCCCACGTCCTGTGACTGCTTCGGTTTGAGCTCCGCGAATATTGTCTTAATACGTCCCTAATTAACTTTTGTCTCCCCTTCCCCAATAGGTTAACAACATTTTTCAAGTCGCGGAAGATGTCAAGGGTATTGGGAACAACTACTTCAAAACCCAAAACTGGCTGGCAGCTAATAAGAAGTACTCCAAAGCTCTCAGGTATGATATGTAAATTGGCCACTGCAAGGGACCCCCGGGTGGAGTAACCGGTGAAGGCACTTCTAAGTGCAGGTTGCCCACTGCAGCCTGGGTTCGATCACCGGCTGCGCCAGCTGGGAATCCCGCTCGGGGGCGGCGATTGGCTGTCCGCTCCAGGGGGAGGGGGGGGGGGGGAGGGGATGGCCTGACACATGCACAGAAAAGCTCTCCGTGTGTATCAGAATCACAGTTGAATTGACCGTCTTGGAAGGCAGTATGGCATCTTTGGCTGCCCAAATTGGGAGAAATTGACTCAATATATGGTAAAAATTGGGAGAAATAATTTAAAAACAGAAATAATTAAATATATATATATTGCCAACTGCAATGTTTCATAGGATTTTTATTCATTAATTTGTTCTTCATATTTCACTGAGTTGTACTGCATATTACAGCTGTTTATTGACTAAATAATTGTGGTTCAAAAGGTTCCTATAGATAAGAACCATGCCACACCACACCTATGGCAAACTACTGCCAAGCCACGCCTGTGGCCACAAGTATCTGCACCTCCTTGGGGAAAAATACATCATCTCACAGTGCATCAAGAGAAAGCCAAATCATGCAAACCCAAATGGTGACCATACTCAGGGTCTGATAAACTGATACATTGGCAAAAATCTAGTGGTTTTACTAGATTTGCACTTGGGATTGTGCATAGCGTACCTCTGCTGTCATTATCGTATAATCTGTTACTAGGTGGCCTAGTCATATTTCTGGCATCGGTTGGCATTGTAAATATTGAGCACATGATACATAGCAAAGTCTATTTTCTTTTCTTTTTTCAAGCCAATAATCCCAACAGGTGTTACTGAAATATTTCCATAATATATTGAGCTACCCCGTTAAGACTGACGCGCGCGGGGCTGGCGGATAGCGTAGCGGTCTAACGCACACGTATCTTGGCTGGTCCGATACCTGTGTGAGCTGCCTATCACGGACGAAGTTTAAAACCCATCTCTCCCAGCCCGGTCCTGGCCGTTAGCTCTGATCAGGGGTGGCGTTTGGCTGTCCGCCCCAGGGGAGGGGGAGGAGGGTGAGACCTCGGCACCGTGCCGTTAGCTCTCCAGAACATGGGTGGCGATTTGAGTTCGCTGCCCTCTGAGGGCTTGCCTCATGGGGACGAGGGTGACTACGGCGAGGGCAAATTGAAATAAATAGAGGGTATAATTGGCCAATAAATTGGGTGAAAAACTGTAAAAAAATCTGAAACAAATGTACAAAAAAATAAATGTAAAAAAAAAAAAAACGACAACAAAAGCATAACCACCGCTCCACCTGCTGGTGGCAGGGGGTAGTCGGAGGCCAGGCGGGACCTGCTGTTGTCTCACGCTGGGCTGGTCTGGCCACAGGTACCTGGAGGTGTGCGGAGACGTGGTGGACGATGAAGAGGCGCAGAAGAAGCTGGAGCTCATAGCGCTGAGCTGCATTCTCAACATCGCCGCCTGCAAGCTGAAGATGCAGCTCTGGCAAGACGCCATTGACAGCTGCAACGAGGTAAATGTAGCCGGTCGTGAAACACTAGAAGCCCGGATCAGATGGCCCGCAGCACGGGGGGAGGGTGGGGAGAATGCTCCGTGACCTGCAAATATTTAATGTTCAGCGTTCAGTGTTAAAGGGTTCATAATGCTATACTTTGGAGTGGGGAGAAAACGTTCCCCACTCATGTGATATGTGAATCATGTAGTCTTACCTCATGTAATATGTGAATCTATTTGGAACTTGAAATTATTTGAGGTTTTCAAGGGAAATGTCAGTGTAGTACTTTCCAATGAAACCACAGGAAAGCTTGGGAGTACCGAGTACCAAGTGCGTGCGTGTGCGCACACACACACACAATCAATCAATCAATCAATCTTTATTTTTGTATAGCGCCATTTACAAGCAGGTTGTCACACAGCACATTTTCAGAGGGAATCAAAAACCAGAAAACCATTGGAGCCAATGTAGGAAACTGGAAAATTATTCCCTGACCCCTTAAAGGCGGTCGATCATGTGGCTTAACAGACCACTGGAAGGGCATTCTAAGTGTAGGAGTGGGGTGGACCTCATCCCTCCAGATACCAGGGCAGGGCGGGGGATGGAACCAGCAGCTAGGGTCTGGGCCAGCGGCATCCGGCTAACACATGGCAGGGGTGGGGGGTTGACTCTGGGGCAGGTGAGCTCCGGGCAGGTGCCACGAAGCCGGGGACACACACAGTAGTAGATAATGCTTGGTACACCCAAACCCTTTCGTTTTAATTCATCATAGAAACAACCCTTACACTGAGTGTGAATTTAACACTGCACCTTTGTGTGTCTTACCTTGCTTTGTAAAAGGCCCTTGAGCTGAACCAGGCAAACACGAAAGCGCTGTACAGGAGAGCTCAAGCATGGCAGGGGATGAAGGACTACAGCAACGCACTGGTAAAGCTCTTCCTCATTCACAGTTTGCCATTGTCACTATTCTACGCAAAGTCTCGCACTAATGCCTCTTTGCCCTTGTGATTACAGCTTGACCTTAAAAAAGCTCAAGAAATCACACCTGAGGACAAAGGTAAGATTGTTCGGGCCACGAGGTCAAGTTTCTTTCTCCACTTCCCGTTGGTCACAAGTGTCTGAGGTTAAATAGAACACCATTGCATAAATAATTCAGTGGGTCAGTTTACGCTGATCAAAATGGCCGACATTTGCATCCCGTCTGGATGAGATAGAGACGAGAGATTGTCTGGCGCAGTCGCTCTGCGATTGAAACGGGTGCGCTGCTCGACGGCTAACGTTTTCCCTCCATTTGGAATGTCTTGTCGCCAGCCATTGGGAACGAGATGCTGCGCGTCAAACAGAAGGTGAAAGACGAGAAGGAGAAGGAGAAGAGGACGTACGCTAAAATGTTCGCCTGAAGATCTCCCGCCGCTGCCGCGGAGGACGGTTATCTCGCCGCGCGGGCGTCCGAGCCAAACCGTTCATTCACACGGTCCCCCAGCGGGAAACGGCGGTCCCTTTGACGCGCTGGGGGGCCTCAAAGCGCCTGAACTTTTAAGTGATAACGATTTACTTTGACTTACGATCAGCCAAAGACGGTAGCGCTCTGTTCCGAGTGGGCGTGAGGAGGGTACTGTTCTCTGGTCTTATTTTACGGGGAAAAAACACATCTCCATTCAATTATGTTGAGGAAAACCAAGGTTAAAGTGAATATCTGTAAACAGTCAGTGCATGGTAGAACGTTTGAGAAAAATACATCTTGAGTTTGTTTCCATGGTGTGTATGCTTTTAACCCCCCCTTCTACGTAACAGGTAGACGTTACTGTACTGTATCAGTTTCTGGTTTGGTTGTCGTAGTAACCTGTATATTTTGTCTTTGGAAGCTCTGAGTGGTTGCACATATAGCTACAAACAAAATTTGTACACTTGAAATGTCACGTGACTCCCACGATTTTTCTGACTGAATAAAATGTGAAACTTGAGGTTTGTTGTATTATTTATTTATTTGAATTAGTTCAATCAAGCTGTCGGTGAATTTGTCAAATGCTATTTATTTTGGCATAGTTATAGCCTACTTTAGTTTTGAAACAAGTTCACTTAATGCAGCGTGCAATACAGGCTGATGTGCCAACAACAGTACCTTCAATCGTTCATGAAATAATCTTTTAGATTAACATCTCAAATTCAAGTTAGCAGAAGCATTCTGTTAGACACATCCTGACCCACCCTCACACCCACATCCTGACCCACCCTTTCAAGGGAAAGGCTGAACGTTTTTGTCATTGAAGCAATGCTTTAATAGACCCATTTCAGGAATGTAAACACGAGACCCGTGTTTTTTTCAGAAATGGGAGCCAGCATCATGTGATAAGCTATTTTAATCAGCCACGTGCTGATTAATTAGCTTGTAATGGAACCTACAAGCAGGAAATATTCCTGGCTAATTACCCAACACCCGCAGACTCGGATAAATTTAACTTGGGAGATAAAAACGCATATCTGTTTTTGAAAGTGAAATCGGGTGCGAAGCCCTAAAGTAACAACGTGGCAGCTTAACATGTGACTAGCTGGTGACCTGAGGTATTCAAACATGTATTCACAGGTTCTGCGTGGCTCAGTAGTTGCAACACAGTGCTGACAACACTTAGGTTGTGGGTTTGATTCCCATTGGGGCCACATACACTGAAAAATTTATGCATTTGGATAAAAGCATCTGCTAAAATGCATATATTATGTATAACCAGCTAACAGGTGTTTCCTAACCTAGAAACCGTATGCTTGTTGATTCTGTCCACATTGTTTAAAGACCTCATTTTGGGGATTTGTTCCAGAAACAAATGTAAGTACAGATGTTTGAATTTAGATATTTTGTTGACCTTTTTGAATCATTTTGCAAATCTGTAGCAGTTTGCCCTCAGTGTCTGCAGAAAAAACACTTCCCAATTCAAATCTTTGCTAGGTCTACACTGACATTTACAGAGTCAGTCACCGACTGCAGAAGCAGCCGAAAACCGCTCAGAAGTAACAAGAACGCAGCCGCTGTCTGGTGGGTGCCAACCGCAAGTTTGCAGAACTGAAAGTTAAGGGTTTACCGTAGTCACAATTACTCTGGTTGTGAGAAAACTGGCAGCAGAATCAACCACCATCACAAAAACACCAAATGATGGAATTTCTTGTGGAAGAATGGTGTTCCTTCCCTCCAATAGAGTTCCAGACACTTGTACAATCTATGCTAAGGTGCACGGAGGCGGTTGGTGGCCAGTGGTAGCTCAATGCCCTATTAAGACACTTGATGTTGGTGTTCTCGTCATTTTGGCTGTTACCTGGGTATAAACCGTGGACTGCCAATTACGGATCAGCAAAAGTCAAGTTATGTTCAACAATTTGCTGTAACCTGCTTCTCCAAGATGTTTTTACTCAACTCACAAAGAGTGAGTGCAGCTCCCCCCACCCAGTACTAGAATAACAACTTTCAGTTCAGTAATTCTGCAGGTGGTAAAAAGTTGTGGATCGGGCCTCCCGCGTGGCTCAGTGGTTACAACGTCCGACGCTGGCCACGGAGACCGGGGTTCAATTCCCCGTCTCACCAGAGTCGGCTCTGGCCGGGAGCGCCACCGGAGGCAGCGATTGGCTGTCCACCCCAGGGAGGGGGGAGAGAAGCCGACATGAGATTCGCTGCGCATAAGAGTGGCCCTGCAGTATACTGGGTTACGGTTGATACTTGGGCGAGTGCTGTCTCGGAAGAGGCGTCAGGTCGTGTGTCGCTACCGGTTGCAGGACTACGGCAGCGAACTCACATTACTAGGGGGGGGATTGACTTAAATAGCGGGTCTAATTGGCTACCAAATTGGGAGAAAATCTGAAACAAAATTTAAAAAATTAAAAGTTGTGGATGCATTGCTTTTCTCTTCACACTGAGCGCGATTGGTTTTGATTGGCTTAATTGTATCACATGTTCACCACTCAGTCAGAGGAGAGTGTACTGGAACAGAGAAGCAGCATTCCCCCCATTACCTGCCGTGTGCAGCCTCCACTGTTGCCGCAGCCCGGTTTGGCCTCTTTAAAAACGAACACTAAAATCACATGCCATTGTAGGCAGGTCCTCCACCTCCTTCTGGGACAACCCAGTTAATGTTCTGGCTGGGGTCCTTAATGTCACAGGTCTTACAGTGGACACAGTTCTGTGCGTTAATCTGTAGCCTCACACCATCTCCAGTCTCCATGGGAACATACTCGTAGACACCTGGCAAAAAAAAAAAAAAAAAAAAAGTATTTACTCACCCCATTTTTCCAACTGTATTTGTATGCCCATCCCATCACTGCAACATCCGCCATCGATTAGGGAGAGAGCAGACAGGCGTAAGTCGCGCCTGCATAATGTGGCGGGGGAGGACCCGTTCACCTGAAACCCTCAAAGTGATGCATCGCCCTGCCGGCTGCAGTCGACACTGGCGTGGTTAGCATGCAGCACCGACCCCTAGTGTCACTACACTGCGCATGATACTTTAGCATGATGTGCTAACCCAGCCCACACCACACACCACCATGATGAATCTCCACAGTAGGCTGTCACATGACCAAAACCAACCTGAGGAGGAATGTAATGCTCTTAAATGGAACCAATTCAACGTTTACCAGCTCATTTTCTAATTTCTAGTAAAAAAATAAAATAAAATAAACATTTAAAACTGCATTTCTAATACGTGAAAGGATTGTTTTTTTGTATGCATCGACTCGAATGCAGGGAATTTGAGTATATTGGGTCCTAAGACCATAACAAAAAAAGAATGACAAAAAGTATTTTCAACACTATGCGCCACAAACTTGACAAAACAAATTGAAACTTGACCATTTTGTTTTACTGAACAAATTGAATACTATAATAGATGAATTTGTACTTGCCTTGTGATAACTGATCCTGGATCAGCACTGACCTACAGTTTTCCCAGGTCTCCATATCCATTATGAAAAGGACATTTGGATCAGCACTCTCAGGTTAAATTAAAAGGACACAGGTTAAATTAAAACACAGCGGCAGTACCTGCGGGACAGAAGCGCTGCTCTGGCCCGTCGTAAACGGGCAGGTTCAGCGCGACGGGGACGCGGTCGTCCAGGAGGGTGAGGTGCGGCGGCTGGTCCTGCTCGTGGTTGGTCCCGCTCAGCGCCACCGAGGACAGGAGGTCGAAGCTCAGCCTGCCGTCCGGTTTGGGATAGTCGATCGGGGCGCAGTCCTTCGCTGGCTTCAGCCGATCCGAGTCCCTACCTTCAACCAGGGGCACACAAGGCCGCTCTCAAACCTCCGGCAAAGATCTGCGGAATGCAACGTTCCATGCAGGTCCAAATGCATTTGCTAAAAATTTTGTACCATTGGAATGCTAGAGAAACATCAAAAAGTATTTTGGGACCCTGCAGTTCGGATACCAGGCAAACAAAGCCTCCCCCACAACTAAAAGAACATCCATCCCATTGGTTTATGAAAAGCAAAGCTAGTTCAAACCCTGTTCTATCTTCATGTTGCCCACTGCTGTTTGAGTTAATGTGCTCCCCTTTCGTTGCATAAATATCACATTTGAAGGGCAGTAAATTCACTGTCCTGAGACACGGGTCTCCGGAGCTGTTCGAGCTTTAATACCGTTTAAACAAATTCTCTCTGATCCTACTGAGTTTTAATTTCCGTGCACCATCTACACATCTCTCAAAAAGTATTTTCCCAAAATACCCCCTAATATTCAGTTAAAAGCAAAGCTTGGTTGTGTTTATGCTGGCCTTAAGGGCAGTGAAACTGTGAGAGTGGATAGAGCCACGCACACTCCACGATTGAAGTGCGCATGACACTTTTTCACTAATATTCGTTTATGCATACCACAGGTGGATTCCAACAAAGAAGACACTTTTTCCTAATATTTTTAAAAGCAATTTTTAAGAAACAAACAGCTGTGGCACTAAAATCATGCAAAAGCCAGAAGGTTCTCCAGAAGTAGTGCAAATCGTCCTTTAAAATTCAGTCTCAAAGTCGGGTGAAATCGGCTTTGAGCGGGACCCCTGTGACATTGCCCTTACCCGCATGTCTCAGGGTCCACGGCTCTTTCCCCCTGAAGAGCCAGTAAAAGACGCCGGTGTACGCCATTCCTCCGTAAAGCCCGAGGTAGCTGTGGAAAGATGGCCGAATGTTTCTCACGCTGTGCAGCTCCTTCCAAATCCAGGACTTTTTCACGTTCTCTTCGTACTCTGGGACATGGATTCCTAACAGAGGGATGATGACGGTTGAAATCTAAACGCTTTAATGAAGACAGTCGGGAGGTCAGCCATATTTTGGGGGGGGATGTTGTTGAATGTATTTTTATTTATTTAATCTTTATTTATACAGGGGAACCCGTCTGAGACAGAAACCTTGTTTGCAATGGGGTTCTGTGTGTCCAAGCATATAAAACATAGCCAGGTTATACACAATAAATAACAATAACAGTTCAAAAATACTCTGGATACATACATATGCAGTCCTCATTAAGTTGTCTGGTTACCAAGGATTTAAAAATGCTGAATGATACTAATGACTGTATTTTAGAATCTTCCTGAAATGTATTCTAAATGAGAGGTGCATTAAAATAATGCAGGGTGGGGTGGGGGGCACCGGCCCAGGATAGGAGGGTCCCAGGGGGGGCTCATTGGAAAGGAGAGGACCAGGCATATCCACTGGTACCAGCTGTGGCACCCCCGATGGACACTCATGGTACTTTACCCCTTTAAAGAATCCCTCATTTTCTCAAGTGTTGCCTATATTTTGGCAGTTACCTGTAGCTGAGCTGGCAGTAGTCATCACAACTCCTGCACTGACAGAGGCCACTGCAGACATGGTAGGGGCCTAAACATGTGATTGTGTGGCCATTCCAATGTTTCTGCAATGTGATCTGCAATTCCAGAACCGTGAACCTCGTTTCACCCAGCAAACAACCGGTTAGCCACTGAACCTGAACTGCTGAACATAGAAGCTGTGGTGGGGTTATTCTTCAGTAAACAGGAGTTCCAGAAGAGTTCCCTGAGCTTTACCGGCCGTCTCGGACTGCACGTTTTCTTCCGTGACCTTGTGGAAGATGGCCTCGGCCGCCAGCATGCCACTCTTCATGGCGGTGTGGGTGCCTTTGATCTTGGGGACGTTCATGAACCCGGGGCTGCATCCTATCAGCAGTCCTCCAGGAAACGTGAGCTTCGGCAGGGACTGGGGGAATGGATTTGAATTAATTACATGGGAAATCCCCATAGTGCATTGCGGTCGGAAGGGGGTAAGAAAAATGTTGTGTGTGATCCAGGGCTAGGGTCAATTCTATTTCAATTCAGGAATTCAGGAGTTGAAAATCAACTAACTTAAAAAATCCCCATACTCCATTGTGGAAAACCCCATAGTACATTGTGGCCGGGGGTTCATTCCTTTTCAATTTAGTCAATTCAGGAAATGATTTGAAAAACAATTCAATTAATTGGAAAAAATCCCCATAGAACATTGTGGTCAGTTTTCAAACGATCGATCCAATTTCACTGAATTCAATGACATTCATTAACTGTCTACACAATGTCCTGTGTGTAATGTTTTTATGCATCATTGCACGCGACATTGCACGAGGGAGGAAAAACAAAGCACTTCTTCGTCCGACTACATTGAAAAGGAATTACCGGCCTCCCGCGTGGTCCAGTGGTTACAACGTCCGACGCTGGCCACGGAGACATTGGCTCTGGCACCAGGGGGCGGCGATTGGCTGTCCGCCCCAGGGAGGGGGAGCCGACGTGACGTTCGCTGCGTAGAGTGGCCCTGTAAGTACCGGGGTTCGGTCGAGGCAGGACTACGGAAACTCACATTACTAGGGGGATTGACGTTAGCGGGTCTAATTGGCTACCAAATTGGGAGAAAATGGGAGAAAATCAGAAACAAAATTTAAAAAAGGAAAAAAAGAAAAGGAATTACCCCCAACCCTGATGCCATCCACTGAAGCAGAGCTCGTGGGAAATTAAAGGACCAATTCTGTCTCTCATCCCAAAAGAGAAAAGAAAGAGAGAAGAGAGAGGGCCAGGCCCACCTGGAGTCCGCCCTCGTTCAGCGCCCGGGCCCCGTAGGCGATGCGGCTCCCCCCCTCCAGGACTGGGGCGATGGATGGATGGTGCTTCCACCTCTGAAACTCCCAGAAGGGGTTCAGATAAGGGTTCCGATAGTCCAGACCGACCTGCCAAACAAACAGACAGAAGCGCGAGATTACATCCGCTCAGATCCTGTAGCTTCACTTATCCTTTCCTTTTTTGCCAGTGCTTTCACGTTCCATATGAAGTTACCGATTTTAACTGTCTAGCCGGTAATCTTTAGACATTTGCTCGAGCTCGCAGCACACAGAAAAGGTCACTGCCTGTGAGAATGTCATTTTTAGCGTGTATAAGAAACATGGCATTTGACGCCCCAATGTTTGGCTGAGCCAGGAGATGTCTTGTAACAATAGTGTGTCTCTGGCTCAATCAGGCGGGGCCCAGCATCTCACCCCCCTCCCAGTGTGAATTCTACCATGTATTAATGCACATCTTGTAAGTCGCTCTGGATAAGAATGCTGAATGCTTAAAATGTTAAAATGTAAAATGTAATTAATGAAAATGTACTTTGTTAACCATTTAGGAGAGCACTACATCTTGTATTTGTCGAATATTCTGTGACATGCTTGTGTTCCCGTGGCCTACTGTATAATTGCACTTTCCTGTCTAGGAACATCGTCTGGCTCTTCATCAACAGGATTTTCATATTCCATTCGATATTTAGAATTGACCAATGATGCCAGTGGGGATTTATGAATTTGGAAGGGAAGAAATGCACTCAAATATAGGAGGCCATTTGAAATCATAATGGGACACAGTTGATGGGACTTACTACAAAGCCTATGGCCACCAGTGGCTCCCCCTCGTTCAGGTGATACAGGAAAGAGCCGCCGTAGGTGTTCCTGTCCAGAGGCCAGCCAACGGTGTGCTCCACCCTGCCAGGTCTCCACTTATTCTCATCAATGATCCACACCTACAGTCAGATCGGAGAACACACCCATACATTCAGCAGGGAAAATGTACAGTGTGTGTGTGTGTGTGTGTGTGCACCCCCAAATCGCTCTTCAATAACTACTGCTTACCCAGTGGATAAGCTGCAGGTTTTTAATATACATTTTCAAATTATCTTTACGAACATTGTTTCTTTTCTATTTCAAAGTTTGCGCTCTTCCTTGACCGTTAACTAGCTTTCTTTCACATCGGTGCAGTCGGAGACCGGAAATCTCAGTGTGATGAGAAAAGGGGCACGTAGCTTATCGAACTGCTGACACTGCTAGCTAGCTAGCTGGTAGAAACAATGGTAATGCAATAGCATTGAGTATCCATCCATTATGTCAAACCAACTAATGCATAATTGTGTTATTCCTTGCAAAACACACCCTCTACAGGTCAGAACATGTAACAACTTGTCAAATGACACAAATTTAAAATAATTCTACCAAACTAAAATTCATTATTTTCCGTCTCATCCATCGGGTTATACGGTACTTATATCACTTCAAAAGGACATGTACAGTCACAAAGGGATGAGAATGTCACTCAAAGACCTGTAGCATGGTGCAAATGACGAGCTGGCACTGGAACTCAGAACCGATTCAATTAAGCAGCAACAGGATAAGTGTGTATGAACAAAGGGTCCAGGTTTGGGGGTCAATTCCATTTAAAATCAGTCAATTGTGGAAATTACCTGACATTTAATTAATGAATTGAAAAATGGCCATATTGTTCTATGAGGCCTATTCAGTTAACTAAACTTCAATTAATTTCCTGAACTAACCTGAAATGAATTGACCCCCCCAACTCGGTTAGGGTATTCTGAAAATGTATTATCAAATCAAATGTGGAGGCCTGCTCCTGAAATGGCCCTTTTTCAGCACTTGCATTTGCATCCATAAGAAAGTGAAATGAACATAAAGATAAAAGGGTAGAGAATGTACATTATTGGCGGGTAACCTCTTTTAGTCCCATGGCATAGGTCTGAGGCTCACAGTTCTCCCGTAGGTTGAAGCGTTTGTACAGCTGCTTCGCCAAGTGCCCATGGCATCCTTCTCCAAACAGCGTCACCTTGGCGTGAAGCTCCATGCCTCTTTCAAACACGTCCTGAAAGGAAGAAAACATCGAATAGCAGAATGAACAAAAATAGAATCGTGATAGGGCAGTTTATGAGAACATACTGATATTTGGTCGCTCAGCTACGCCACTGTTTTCACAAGCTGACGAGGGAAACTGCTAATCAAATCGCCTATTGATTTGTAAAGCAATACCATACATATTTTTTTCATTTCTGCAAAAAGAAAAAAAAGTTACTGCTGAACAATGAAATAATAGTCCTATTAAACTCACGGGCAAAGTTGCTTGAGCCAACATACTTTTCAAATGACACGATGACGAGGCAAAGCCTTACCTTAGGTGAACCGTCTTTGGAAATGCCCACGTCATTTGTGGCAATTCCCTTTACGCTTCCATCCTCATGAAACAGGACCTTCATAATTGAAGAAGACAACCAAACATCACTGCAGCTAATACGTGATTGATACAGTCGTCAGTAAACGAAGTCTTTAAATGACCCAAGACCAGTAGATCTGATGTAATCCACACCTTAACATGAAACAGTCAATTGGCAGCAATACATTGTACAGGTAACTACCAAATTAAAGGAAATACTTGAGTAAATGAAGGGTTCTGGCGGCTCTGTTATGGTGTGGAGTGCATTTTTGTGGCATGGTTTAGGTCCAGTCAATCCCTTAGAGGGCTAGGTAAACATTAATAAACACAATGAGTGTTTTGCCAATTAGCCATTCTGAGTGATCACCTTCATCCTAAGGGGAAGCATTTCTATCCTGATGGGAGTGGTCTCTTCCAGGATGAAAATGCCCCCATCCACAGGGCACTGAGTGGTCACTGAATGGTTTGGTGAGCATGAAAATGATGTAAACCATATCCCATGGCCATCTCAGTCACCAGATCTCAACCCAGTTGAACACTTATGGGAGATTCTGGAGCTGCCCCCGAGAACAGCGTTTTCCACCACCATCAACAAAACACCAAATGATGGGATTTCTTGTGGAAGAATGGCATTGCATCCCTCCAATAAGAGTTCCAGACAACTTGTAGAATCTATGCCAAGGTGCACTGAGGCTGTTTCCGAGGCTCGTGGTGCCCGCAAGCCCTTGTTAAGACACATTATGTTGGCGTTTCCTTTACTCTTTCCGTTCCCTGCATAATAGTTGGAGAATCGCACTCTAGACTGGAGGATCTTATTAGCTAAGTTAGCTAACCAAATGGAAGAGAAGTTAATTAGCTTCCATTCCCATGTGGGGCATTGCAGTTGTACCTGTGTTTGGCGCATGGTAAAGTGCCCGTGTTTTCAACAGAAAAACACATAATTGAACAGGATGATGGCAAATATCCGCTGTACCTCTGCAGCCGCGTAGCCGGGGTACAGCTCCACGCCGAGCTCCTCGGCCTGTTCCCCAAGCCACCGCACGAAATGGCCCAGGCGCACGATGTAGTTACCGTGGTTGTTCATCGGTAGCCCTGACAAGCACAATTTCAACAGCACAACGATTAATCTCGTTTAGCAGCGTCGACTATTCGAAGCATGTTTGCCGGGAGCAAATTAATGTGTTAATTATCGTTACGCGGCGAGACCAACGCACACATCGTCAAAAAGGTCACTGCGTTTCTGGCTGCACAGGACGTGACAGAGTGTATTGTCAAGCGCTGGCCTTTGTCATGAGACTGGAGGGGATTTAATTTTCTGGCTGAATACGTTACACTCACCAGGCGGAATCGGGACTGCGACTCGGAACTTTTCTGTTAAAATTCCAAACTTGTCATCCGTCACAGGCGTATTCAGAGGCGCCTAAATGCAATAAACGCACTCATCAATCCTCCGTTTCACAATCACACGGCCGCGCCACTAACATAATGCATTTTTTGTTAGACCACGTCAGCAGAAATGCAACCAAATGAAAAAGCCATTTGTTTTACATATTGTAACAAAACCGTAGGTGTGGTTGTAATGTTACGTGCAGGAAAAGTGCAAATACAGAGGCAGGAGGCAGAGGAAGGTTGCACAGCAATGGCTGTTGTTTTATTTTCAACAAAAAATATTTCACTATAAGGGAACCAAAAAATTTTTAAACAAAAAAACCTTCAGCAACCAGTCCAAAAACAAAAGAAGTCTCTTATTCCAGGTCCAGGCAAAGGTCAAGTAACTTAAACAGGTTTCTCCTCCAAAACAGGTCAAAAGTTCCATTAAATCCTTCTAAACTTTCCTATACTAATATACTTTCCTTATACCAATACAACAAGTTCACTCTACTCAACTCCCTTCCTTAACTGACTTGACTTAGAGCAGGGGTGTCAAACTCATTCCATCGTGGGCCGAGTGTATGCAGGTTTTTGTTGCAACCAGTGCACTACACCAGGTGATTTCACTAATTAGCTTCCTTCTTCAACCAGGAGGGGAACTAATTGAAATCACCTGGTGTTGTGCACTGGTTGCAACAAAAACCTTCATACACTCGGCCCACGATGGAATGAGTTTGACATCCCTGACTTAGAGCCTCATATGCAGTTACCCATCAAGGTGAGTGGATTCAGGCGTTCCTTATTGGCCTTTTTAAATTAGGGAGTCACACCAGGAACCCAGAGTCCAGCAGATGGAGTCATTTCCCCAGAACATTCCAGGACTCTTCTTCTCACCACGCCTTTTTGCCATGCTATAATATGCACACACCAATAAATCTATTTGATGCTTAAATTCATGTTTGACGCCATGTACAGTGGGTATAAAAAGTATTCACCCCTTATACATGTGCCCTTATTTGTGATTAATTAAGAAAACATTTTAGAACTGTTTTTCTTTGACATTATAATAGAGTATTTTGTGTTGATCAGTGGCAAGAAAGAAAGTCCATTTTGATTCCATGAAGAAAATGCCAAAGGGGGTGAATATTTTTCATACCCACTGTACATATCTGTTAAAAATGAGTGCACATTTGTGAAAATCTCATTTCAATTAATTTTTCAGAAATACTACTTACTTCACACCTCAAGTCTCTCAAACAAATTGTCTGAAATAAAAGCAGACCTGACGCCCTGTTACATCACACCCTTGGTTGACTCTACAATGCTGTACAAAAGAACACAAAAGTTTAACAAAAGAAAACAAAGGTTGCCCCACCAACCCCAATGCATGCCATCTCAATAAAACCCAGAAACAACATTCAATTGTATATACCAGGCAGGTTTTATTCAGCTCTGTGATGGATATTTATCTTGGTGTGTGTTTACCATGTCTAACTTAACACTCTCCATGGGGCCTATTTTCAAACACGTTTCGAACTTTTAGAGGAGTGGGAAACCTCTGCTACTCACCCCTCTCTGTTTCCAGTCTGGGATGAGCTCGTTGAGCGCGTTGGGCTCCAGACACGCCCCGGAGAGCGTGTGCTCTCCGATCTGCGAGGCCTTCTCCACCACGCACACGCGCAGCTCCGTACCGCGGTCGTTCGCCAGCTGCTTCAGACGGATGGCGGCAGACAGGCCGGCCGGACCCCCTCCGACAATCACAACATCGGCCTCGTCCGCGTAGCGCTCCATCCCCACCCCTACATGCCAGTACAACAGTCCTGACTAAGGCCATGCCCGTGTAGAGATACAGAAAGTGAGCCATACTACGCACTAACATTTAACAAGGAAAAGCCGACATTTGAGAAATAACATTTTTATTTTCCATTTTTGCAACACAGCTGGCTCTGTGTGACTTCTTGATACATCACCTCATGCATGCTCAATACAATATGTTAAAATAACATTTTAAGTTCCTAACCTTTAAAGTGATTAATGTTCTTCATTATTGCAGAGCAGTTATGGCAAGACCATGCACAACTTCTTTCAAATTAACAATTTTATCTCAGTCATGGTTTGCTTATATCAGGCTTGGTTGGTCTTTACCAGAGTTGGAAATACACATTTTACATAGACAATCGTGCTGTGCAATACCCATAATGTCATACTCCAAAACTAGGATTTTGAAGATTCTACCAATACACATTATTCATTGTGATGATACAAGCATCTTATCCACCCCTCCACACACCAACCTCTGGGGATTAATACATTTAATGTAGGCCAAGAAGTAAGAATTTTGGAATGTAAATATTAGGTTATTGGTAGAATGTAAAGTGTTGCTTTTTGAAATACATCAATTATGTAAATCAATGTTAATTTAACCCACAAATGTATTCCAATTTCACTCAGGAATGGACATCTCTGAACTGTACCTTCCCATCTTGGGTCTTTTTCCCGTGGGTAGACTGTGTAGTGTGTTGTGATTCGCGGCACCAGGGCCGGGGGGGAAGACAGTCTTGCAGAGCAGAGCTGGGCCGGGAGGTGTTGAACCCGCAGTGCCTGCAACGCACGCGCGCACGGCCGAGCTGCGCAAAACACACGTGCCGTTACTCAGGCAGGAGAGAACCAAGCCCAACTGTCCCGAAAATAGACGGACATCGACCCCAAAACTACCCCGCATCTCAGCAATTTATAACCTCTACAATCAGCACATTTCCCCCAGATGAATGGCAAACTAATCTATCAGAAGAGACCAATTTAGCTGCGTTCGCAATTTAACATTAGTCAACTTGACGTTGAGCAGCATTATGCTTCAAAATTATTATTTTAAAAAAACATTTTGCCATCGCAATAAAACATTAACGTTACAAAACTTGTGATTAAATAAAACATTTAGAAAGTAGCTTTCTTGGTAGTTCATACCAGACGTTTGCAAGCTGGTTAGCCAACTAGCTAACTGTTAACTGCCCATAACTATCGGCATACTTAATGTGTTCGCTGACGTGCCTAACAATGACAACACTAATATCTAGTTATGTCATGTAAGGTTAGTGTGCTGCAGTGACACACGCTTTATGGCCTGAGAGAGATAACGTTATAGAATGAAGGACTGCACTGTGAACTGTGTCCCATATTAAGAGTCACTACTAGGTGCGTAGCTAGCAACCTTTTATTCAACTAAATCAGTGGTTCTTAAACTCGGTCCTGGGGACCTACTGTGTGTGCTGGTTTTTGTTACAGCCAATCTCTTGATCAAATTAAAGTTGTTGAAAACACGCGTGTGTAATTCTACCATCATTTTTTCCCTTAAACTTATTTTGACAATGCAGGTTTGGCTCATCGCCATTTGCTCTGTCATTAAACTCTTCATTTTCCACAAACGGTTTAGTTTCAGTGAACTTATTAAATGTTCTAGGATGTGAATATGAGAGATTGTTAATGGCATGCATAGCTATTTCTGACATAATATGGCTTTAACAGACTACATCATGCTTTAATCGAAATTCAAAGTGTCTAATTAAGAACAATTAACAGCTAGTTACGATTCAGAGGTTTCACTTCTGGTTGAAATGAAAACCAACATACACAGGCCAGGATCGAGTTTTAAGAACCACTGATCTAAATAGCCAGCGATATACTTGCTTGCCAGCCCGCTAGCTAATATTATAGTCGTACATCGTAAATATTGATCAATCTAGCCCAACTGTGGCAATGTCAGCTTGCTATCTTGAAAGCGACCATCCTCCGTGTTACCCATTTCAACAATGGACAATGTCTTTAAGCTAACACACACAACGTTATCTATTAAGCCTGTTCGCTAGTTAAACTGCCTTGTAGCTATTCCATTTGCATTTAGCGAACTTCACTTACCTCGCAGCGAAAACCTGCCGGCTGGAAACATCATGTAGGAACCGCTGGAATTCTTGTATGTACTGGTAGCGAGCAGTAGTATGTACACACTTTCGGTCAATTCTGTGGTATATTACAGCACTCGTATATAAACTGGATTCAGATGCAGTTAGCAACAGTTCGCAACTAGCTAACTTTGCTTCCAGCTGACAATCTGCTCAGCTGAGCTGGCATGCACTAGTTGTTTCTGCCCATCCTCTCATTGTAAATCTACGGGTACTTGCTTTTCCTTAGTACCGACTCAAGATCTGTTTGCCTGACCGTCATCTTGAGCCAAGAGTTACAATTGAAAAGGCTCTAACTGATCCAAGGTCAGCCTCTTAGTAAAACGAGCGTATGAATCGAAACCCAGTGATTACTTGAATACGGTCATTATAGAAAGCAAATCCCTTGTGCTGATTGGAGGAACCTGACTCAAACTACAAAACATTCGCGAGGACTTGTGGGAAATAGTGTTTGTACTTACCTCCACGAAGTTCCATATTTATGCCAGTTTCAGCCAAATTATTTGGACTTTTCAGTACAGCTTTAAAGTGGGTGTGTTTTTGAGATTTTGGCTATATCATTCGGCCTATATGATTCTTTCGAACATAGATATTCCTGCACATTGCACCGTGTATAATTGATTCCCCGTAAATGTGACATTTGTTTGGCTGCGACGTTACTGCGCAGGACTGGAATAGTGCAATATTTTCGCGGGAAGTTGAACACACGGGATCTCAGATTGGAAGAAGTGTGTACTTTTTGTTCTCTTTTTCGACAATGTCTGAAGACGGAGACATTACGTCGAAGAGTATTCTAAACTTGTCAGACAACGAGGTTTTAGAAGAAATCGAAGTGCAGATAGATGACGTGAGTATATAATGTACGAGAAACCGAGGAGCTAACTTGCATGCATCTAGTTAGCGTTTGTTTCCTAAGATGTGTATTCGTGCAGAATGCAGCTAGATATTTGATATGTGTAACGTCTTTATCTTAAAGTAGTAACTAAGCAACATTGTCCAGGTTTCTCTCCGCTCTGCAAGAGCTGTCGTCTTGCACCTTTTGCTAAATCAAAACGGAAGTGTCATGCATGGTTAGGTGTGTGCAAAATTACATTCTAATCGTAGGTTCCTGGAACACTGTATTGCCCGATGGAGCTTTAATGTATTTCTCACTGACTGTAATTGCGGTTATTATTCGTTCCAGGCAAGTTCGTCCTTGATGCATATGCTGCACACGTCGTCGGTCGTAGCCAAGCAGGTGGACGAGTTGGCTGCGAAATGTTCTGCTAACGCCCAGTTCCTGAAGGCGTGGAGAGACCTACTCAAGGGTGGTCATCGTGATGTCACCACCCCATCGGCGGCAGAAAACGACTGAGAGTTTAAACTTACAACAAATTAACTTATGTCTTTTTTTGTCACCCGTGAAATCGCTGCAAGTTCAGTGTTAACAATTAGATTACAAAAATACAATCATTGGTTGTTTTTTTCCTCGCAAAGCCGGGTCTTGAACGAGGATTGTAGGCCTACTTTGAATTTACCTCTTCTGAACCAGCTAAAAAAGCTCTATTTCTCCATTGCCTGCTGTCAATTACCAGAATCTGCAAACATGGTGTGATTTCATCACAGTTTATTACGAAATGAAATGCACATTATGAATATTTGTGAACGTCAGTTTATCAATACACACTTTTGAATTTTAAATTATTCTCTCACCTTGGGGCGGAGAAGCATAACTTACCATCACCAGCACTGGAAAGATAACACGTTTTAAAATGTTGGTTGATGAGGGGATGTTGGGTGTAACGCTAGTGTGTTACGACCTCAGCAATACACTATTATGAAATGTGTGCATTAGATTTAACACAAGAGGTTAGGTATTGCTAAAGGTTTTGAGTTTGACCAATGGAGTTTAATTCACCTTTATATTTTGTGCCACCACATACTATTACACATTCTGTTGTTGTTAAATAAATCTTGCCTTAAATAAATCTCTTTTTTACAGGGGATCAGGGGTTAGACAAAGAAGCTAGAACTTTGACAGCATGTGACACACTTCCATGGTTTTAAAATAAAATAAATTATACAATTATATTGTACAGAATAACCCCAAAGGGCACAGTTGAGTAGGAGTCTTCATTTTATAAACAATATTGTAGAATGGTGTAAATCATGTATAAGATTATCTGTATACCTCAATTATTTAAAATATATATTTTCTCCTTTATGATGGTAATGAATGGCCATTAACACATATTAATGATTTTTTTTTACAATTATGGTAACTGACTCATAAGACTATTGAAATAAATATTAGCAGATTAAAAGTGGCCTCATCCATTTTAGGTTAGTAGTAACTAACTGAAAGATTCAAGTGGCTGATCATATAGGCCAAAACGTAGTGAAAGTATAAACTACAGTAGCACTTGGTAAAATGCGAACATCCAACAGCTACTGTAGAAGCTCTTCAATCCAATCATTTTCTTCCTCGGTCCCAAAGCCAGTCATTTTACTAGGTTTTACCCAACTCAGTCCAACATGTTTTTGTTTTGGGACAAACTGACAACAGACGGATACAAACACACAGGCGATCACATGGTCACAGCGCCATCTATTGGTGACGGAAATAATACCTAAATCAAGTTCGGAGAAGCGATTCGTCAAAAGTACCAAGTCGCTTCTCCGTACAAGTCAGGGGTTTTCAGTCTTCGGAGTTCAGATCGAGATACAAAACATATTTTCTTTATATTCTGCTTTAATCTAAAAGGACAAACTTCAGCAATTGCGTGTAATGGGTGATTTTATCCATATTTGACAAATTTGTGTTCTTGATACGGTTTTATATTTTATAAACAGTTGACTATATAGCAAGGCCGTAACCATGGAGTCAACATTGACCAAATCTGCCAAACCCTAAGCTAGGCTATATAACATTTTGAGCATATCTGAATATTGGGGGGGATGTGTCCCCCCCAATATATATGGTAATTTCGGCCTTGCTATATAGTATAAAAATGTTGGGGTTTTTTAGACGACTGGACTGAGGTCCTTCAGAAACTGCTATGGAACTCCAAATCCCAGGATGAAAACCCCTGTTAAGTATGAAGTCAACAAAAAAATGCAATCTATACAGTTAGCACAATACTGTACAGTAATCACATAAATGTATCCTTAAGGTATTTAAGAAGTTTATCGCACAAATGCCTATATTTCAGAATTTGTAAAGAATCCTACTTTTTTTCATAACTTCATCAACATTGCCCATTTCAATTATTATTTGCTTGCTTGCTTTGATACTCTATCATAGTTCTTATAATTCTTATGTTGTAATTTAAATGGCAGTCTGACTTCCAAGTTATTGCACCATGACCTTACATATATTCAAAATAAACATCTAGTTTTAAGAGGCAGTTGACCACATTGTATTGACAATGGATCAGATTTCAAGTGCAATATGATTTCTGTTGTATTTCACGAGGCTTGTTCATTCACCTGTTAATGTGTATTATACGTGTTGTGAACAGATGTTTCTGCTCTTTGAGAACCATTCACAAGAGATCATTACATTATATTGGCATTTTGAAAACAAACTAAATGCACTGGTAATTTTTCTGAATGAACATTATTCTTGAGAGAAAGTAATGGGGGGTTTATAGCTAAATTTGAGCAATGTGACTTGTAAACCTCTTGAAGGTCAAACCCCAGTGAAATCAAAGATTCGATTATTTAACCAAATTGAACTTTTTTTTGACTTGTACTGTCATCCAACATGATTCCGTACTTCAATTGAATATACTGCATATTATATAGAACAAAATGTACATAAGTCGTTCTCTCAGTCACTGGCTGACAGTGATCTCCTGTAGTGAAAGCTGCTTAAATTGTGGAATCTTATTTCTATTGTATATACATGACATAAATCAGGGTTTCCTCCAATGTCTAAAAATCTTTCACTGTAAAAAAAAAAAAAAGTTTTTTCTCTGAAAGATGTGCTGCCAGCACCAAAACCCTGACACCGTCAGCAAGGGGCGTCCAAATCTTACCCGAAAAGGGTCCGGTGTGGGTGCAGGTTTTTGTTCAGCAAGCAAAACCTTTTGTTATGCTTTGCCACGGCTGCTATTGAACGCCTTTGCTCTCAACGCTGCGCACCGTTTCACAACGAAGCGAGTTTGTCCCCGTTTGGTAGGCGTGTCGGGGCCATTTCCAAAAGCAGCGTATTTAATGTAATATAAGTGACATATTTAAGAACTGGTGTCACATTGTACACAGACTCCCTATCACAGGAACAGCGCTCTGCAACCGTACAGTCAATACAGCATTGTTTCAGTCTATAAAACAGTTTTTTTTTTGCTGTTGGAACACACCCTCTGATTAATCTAATCAAAGTGTTGATTATAGACCAAGATTAGTTGAATCAGGTGTTTTAGTGCCGGGCTACAACAAAAGCCTGCACCCGCACTGGCCCTTCTCAGATAAGATTGGACACCCCTGCAATGTAGGCTACTTAAAACCCACATTTATCAAACAACCATTCCATACCATACCACGCGGTGTTATATATACTGATAACTGTCCAAATAAAGGAAACACAAACATAAAGTGTCTTAGTAGGGCCACCACAAGGTGCCAGAGGAGCTTCAATGTGCCTTGGCATAGTGACTGGAACCCTATTTGAGGGATGCAACACCATTCTTCCACAAAAATTGTGTTGTTGACGGTGGAGGAAAACGCTCTCAGGCGCCTCTTCAGAATCTCCCACAAGTGTTTAATTGGGTTGAGATCTGGTGACTGAGATGGCCATGGCATATGATTTGCATCGTTTTCATGCTCATCAAACCATTCAGTGGCCACTCGTTTCCTGTGAATGGGGGCACTCATCCTGGAAGAGACCACTCCCATCAGGATAGAAATGCTTCACCGCAGGATGAAGGAGATCACTCAGAATGGATTTGTATTTATTTTGTTTTTACCTTTCCCTCTAAGGGATTGAGTGGACCCAAATCATCCCAGGAAAATGCACCCCACACCATAACAGCCACCAGAAACCTTAATTTACTCAAGTGTTTCCTTTATTTTGGCAGATACAGAGCAGTTTGAGAAGGCGGCAGGACAGCAGGAATGGCGTCAAACCAATCAGAGTTATCCCGCAAAAAAGATAACCATTTGGGGGGGAGTTGCCAGTGGACAGCAAAACAAAGATTTCCCGAACGAAAAACCTTCAACCTTCTGCGCGAGCGAGTTGTTCCGGGGCGGGCTCATACGCCGTTTCTGCTCCTGGCGGGCAGCAGCTCGGACCTTCCTGACCCACAGGACATCTCGGAAGGGTGAGCCAGGTACTCTGGAGAGGACAGCGCCGGGATGGAGTCCTGAACGGGCCACATCTCTAGCCAGGTGAAGGAGGGCACGTAGGGAGGGTGGGCGCGGGACAGGGGCCTCTTCTGCCTGTAGTTGATCCACACCTGGAGGAGGGTCTCTTTGAACGGGCGCGTGGTGAGCGTGTACAGAATAGGGTTGAGCGCGCTGTTGATTGGAAGGATGAAAATCACCACCCAAGAACTGATCGTGCCTGTGGAACAACATACCGCCCAGGTATTTTATGCAGCTTTCACGTTGGTCTGTCTGATGTGGCAGACGTTGTATAAAAGACTATCCGCATGTCTCACAAGATGATTATACCTAATATATATATATATATATACACCATTTAGCAGACGCTTTTATCCAAAGCGACTTACAGTAGTGAATGCATACATTTTCAGTATATGTGGCCCCAGTGGGAACCTTTTACCTAATATATAATACCCTATGTTTAATGTGTAATAACCTATGTGTAATTCCCCTGCAGCCACAATCTCCGCTCCGCACAATTTCTCTACAGCATTCAAAATGCAATAAGTACAATGTTTTTGTTCCAATTCAACATTTACTGTGTGGCTGCAATAAGCTCATTTCATTTCTGTCACATTTGATGTCTGACTGCATAAGCAATTTTAAATGGCTGTTTTAGATGTCTGTTTTAAAACAACCACGATTGTGACAAGTGTCCCAGCAATGCCCAGAACCAATGTCAGCAGCTTTGAGCCCACTGAAATTCAAAACGTCCTGTACATTCTACAAAACATGCAGTTTCAAAAAATGGCAATAGTAGAAAATGTTACAAAGCCAAATCAAAAAGGTTTCTGTTTTTTGCTCAGTGCTACTGTTAAAACATGAGTGGCTCAAATCATGCAAACAACATCAATCGTTTTTTTCAATCAAGATCCATCGATTTTTTCCCAATCTGGTAGCCAATTATACCCTTACTTCTTTTCAATTTACCCTCCCCAACGAACTCGACACCCACCTCCACAGGACAAGTTAATAACCTCGAGGCAATGTTTGTCTCCTTGTCCAACCCTGTTTACAAGGTCACCCTACTGCTTCTCGGCGAGCTCGTGCCAGCTCTCCCTCCCCCTCCCCCAGGGGCAGACAGCCAAACGCCGCCTTCGATTGGGGCTCCCCACCAGGGCTGGTCCGGGTTTCGAACCGTGACCGCGATGGGCAGCTCACGCTCGTAAAGGGTTTACGATGATTCGAACACTAACCTAAAACGACTCACCTGGTATTTCCACCTGCATCAGTGACAAGATCTTGAGCACGAAGATGGGTATCCAGCAGAGCGAGTCGGTGATGACGATGGAGAAGAAGCGCTTGGCGATGGTGACCTCCTTCTTGATGTGGTTGCTGTACTCCGTTGCCCTCGTCCCCGTCTTCTGGATGTTGTAGAACATGCTTCCGTAGGAGAAGACTATGATCAGAAACGCCACCAAGTTCAAGCCTGCGGATGAAAAAAACAGAAATGCATATACGCGGAAGGCACAGCTCAAACCATGCGTGAAATTAAAGTTTAAAACTGGGAGAAAAAAATAAGACCTGAACCTATAAATTATGTGTGTTCATTTTGTAGCATAACTGATTGTAACTTGAGGCACTTTACAACGCATATGTCAAATACCCTGTTGGCGCTAAAATGTATACATTTCTTGTCCCACAGCCATAGATAATAATCTCACCAAGTTAAATGGATACTCCATAACTTTTACAAACACACATAGGTGGCATCGTAACTTCAGAAATTGGATTACGGAAGATTTTGTCTGTCAGCAGAAGAAAGGGGAAATGAGTTAATGGTACATTTTTCACACAGAGATTTGTTGATGAGAGTGTTGTAGGTCATTCAGTAGAAGTGTAGCGGAGCTCAGAAGGCGTGAGTTAAAGTTGAGCGTGTGAGCGTCCGCTGCAAAGGGTGACGTCGATAAGAGTATGATTAGTTCCCAGAGTTAGAGACTTGAGTCTTTAGCTCAGAGGGCTAATCGTCTCTCTTGTTGCTTCGAGTTCCTCGGTTTGACACTTGCTGCAGGCCAAACCAACTTCGTTGCAGAAGAAGAGATCCTAGGCGTGTTCAAGACCGAGCTTGACACGGTACTAGAATCTCTCAAGACAGTCTGCAAAATTACACGCTTAGACAGGCTGAATGGCCTGTTCTTGTTCTCAAACATGTTCTTATTACCTCTGCTCCACCTGGTGGAGGTAATAATCACCAATTCCTTATGGAGGTAACTTCCAAAATAAAAGAAACACCAACATAAAGTAGAGACATAGAGGTTTTATAAGGTGTTGGACCACCACGAGCCACCAGCTTCAATTAACCTTGGTATAGGTTCTGGAGAAGTGTCTGGAATTCTATCGGAGGGATGCAACACCATTCTTCCATGAGAAATTCCATCATTTAGTGTTTTGTTGATTGTGGTGGAAAATGATAGTGCCGACCCAGAAATTTCCCATAAGTGTTCAATTGGGTTGAGATCTGGCGACTGAGACGGCCATGGCATAGAGTTTACATCATTTTCATGCTCATCAAACCATTCAGTGACCACCTGTACCCAGTGTAATGGTTAGGGGGCTGGGCTTGTGACTCAGAGGTTGCAGGTTCAATTCCCAGGTGGGGCACTGCTGTTGTACCCTTGAGCAAGGTACTTAACCTGAATTGCTTCAGTAAAATATCCAGCTGTATAAATGGATTGTATGTAAAGAAATGTAAACTGTGTAAGTCGCTCTGGATAAGAGCGTCTGCTAAATGCCTGTAATGTACAATGTAAATGCATTGTCATCCTGGAAGAGACCACTCCCATCAGGATATTAATGCTCCACCACAGGGTTCACCAGGTTGAGTTTTTTCCCCAGTGTAAACTGTGCGATGAAGGGGCGTGCTCACCCAGGAAGATGACGATGGAGTACACCTGCGCTCCCACGGTCTCGGGCTGCTCCGAGTGCAGGGGGAAGCACACCCCGTTGGTGCCGTAGAAGTTGCGGAAGAAGCCCTTCCCGACGAGGGGCAGGAAGGCGATGACGAAGCCCAGCACCCATATGGCCACCAGCACGCTGACGGTGCGGCAGCGCCCCGGGGTCAGGTAGCGGAAGGGGTACACGATGCACACGTACTTCTCCAGCGTCAGGTAGGTGAGCAGCAGCACGGACACCTCCGTGGAGAGCATGGCCAGCGAGCCCACCACCTGGCACTGGACGCTGTCCATCCACGACTGGGCGTGCCGGTTGTACTCGCCCCGGAACTTCAGGTCGAACGCGCCGATCACAAAGAGGTACACGCCCATCAGGCCGTCTGCACCTGGGGGGGGACACACAGAGTCATGCCAACATACAGTGCGTAAGAACAGAGGCGGCAGTTGCTCAGTGGTTAGCGACACGGGCTGGTCACAAAGGCAATAAACTTGCCAAGCCATCGACTGTAACTCCAGTAGACACAGAGCCACACGGCGAGCTTATGCCGGCTTCCCTTCCCCCTCCCCTGGGGTGGACAGCTAATCTTCGCCCCCAAATGGAACTTCCAGGCTGGCGGATGGGGATTGAACCCTGGCTGCAGTAGTCAACCTGCACTCCAGGCGAGTGCCTTTCCCGTTGCACCACCCAGGGGCCCCCAAACCCAGGTCTAATTTATTATATTATAGATCATAGTTCTAGAAACTTTCTTCCAGGGTTTTCTCAGTCCCTGATAAGTCATGGAAAAGTCATGGAATATTCCCTTTTTTTTTTTACAACATAAAGATTTGTTAAGTATATTTTCTCACAGCCTGTGAAATGTGTCCTTGCTTGCAAGTCAAGCGGCTGGTATTCACTGCCAAGGGCACTTTAAAGTGTGTGTCCGGAAATGCGCAACTTATTTAGAAAAATAGCACATCTAAAAAAGTATCTTGCCCTTGAAATTTCAGCTTTAAAGCCCAATTTCATGGGAATCTAATTATCCCGGCAGCAAGAATAATCCTTGGCATTTTTACATTTGTCCTTAAAATATAATTGGAAATCATAAAAAATATTAGATTTGTGTGCAGACCCTGATAATTATACATATAATATATACTATATATATATACACATTTGAAAATAAAAACATAATTACTATACATTTATATATATATATACACACACACACACACACACACACACACACACACACAAAATGTTCAAAACATATACTGCACACACACACACACACACACACACACACACACACACACACTTATATACACATATACTCCAAGGTGGGAAAACCTGATAACCCATAACCACCAAAGGCTTACAACAGAGAGATATGATGCACATGGCGTGCAGCTTGTTCTCAGATCTGATGTAGGAGCGCATGCAGATGACGAAGATGTTCCCGAAGCAGGTGGTGGCCGAGACCACCCAGACGAAGACCCGGAGCACGATGTTGGCCAGCAGGTTCTCGAAGGAGGAGATCCCGTCCGTGTTGGGCTTGCAGCTGCGCACGTGGGGGGCGTATCCGCAGTACTGGAACTTCTTAAAATATCTACAGGGACCAGAGAGCGGAGGAGTCGCGCTTCAACACCTTTTCTGCCTCCATTTTGTTTTCGATTGAATCGCACAAAGGCAAGAACATTTTAAAGCAAGAGAGGAGAAGCCCAGTACAGTAACAACAAAGCATATGAATTATGACTTATCACACACATTATAAATGAATAAATTAGGTAGAAAATGTGAGCTTTGGAGTTGAACAGAAAACAGAAATCTAATAATACAAATGAGGTGTTATAAATAATATAAAAGGTGGTAGGCCAGAGGGTTTGTGTAAGACCCTCACCCGCTTACAGTAAACTAGGTTAAAAAAATTGAGCTTTGGTTTTTAACAGAATATAGAAACCTAATAATGCAAACTGGGTGAAAGGAGATGTGCTGCATAGTGTAAATATAGGGAAAACTATGATTCATGTACAGGTAACTGCCAAAATAAAAGGCAACACTTTGGCAACCCGGGGCGGGGGGGGAAGACACTCAAACAGCCCTGGTCTGGGCTAGGAGAGTCCCAGCTGGGTGAGGGGGGGCTCGCAGCTGCCTTTATTTTGGCACTTGCCTGTATGACACAGCAGCGCTATCCGCTCTTGCTCTCGGAGAGCCAAGGGTACAGGGCACAGTGCTCCTCATAATGTTGAAAATGAAAATGAGTCTTGCAACGCAGCGTGTGTGTTTGAATACTGAGGCGGGCGAGAGAAGCGCACACTCACATGTGAGTCAGGTTCTTCAGAGGCTCGAACATCCGTCTCTGTATGTTGCTAATCTCCATTCCCTCTATGCTCCTGAAAGACAAACAGCGGTTTCTCTAGTCTCCCCAATTAGCGCCAGAGGCAAACCCTCGATGGGTCCAGGGTGTTCACGCAATCATTTTAATCAACGATTAAATATTCAATATCCATAACCAACCACCGTCCCCCTTCCTCCACTGTGTTACAGAACTTCTGCCGCTCGACTCCTTTTCTGAGGTCGACGTCTGAAGTTTTACGCTCATTAGCGAATCGTTATGTCTTTCAGCTCACGCAGTACACTCTCCCGGGTGGCTCAAAAAGAGACCGACTGGGAGAAATGAATTTCGTCCGACTCCTCAGCTTGAAACACCAATCATACGCTGCACGTTCCGAAGACTGGAGATGACTGATGCCATCTTTGTGCAGGACATAAAGTGCATTTCTACATAGTGCCAAACGCAGTTCCAAAATAAGGCAGTTTTCTCCTCTGCTTCTATCCACACGGGAGACATACAGGGAACTGACAAAATAAAGGAAGCACTTGAGTAAATGAAGGGTTCTGGCGGCTCTGTTATGTTGTGGGGTACATTTTCCTGGCATAGTTTAGGTCCACTCAACCCCTTAGAGGGCAAGGTAAACGTCAATAAATACAGTGATTGCCTTCATCCTATGGTGAAGCATTTCTATCCTAATGGGAGTGGTCTCTTCCAGGATGAAAATGCCCCCATCTGCAGGGCATGAGTGGTCACTGAATTGTTTTATGAGCATGAAAGCGATGTGAACCATATGACATGTTTGTCTCAGTCACCAGATGTCAACCCAACTGAACACTTTTGGGAGATTCTGGAGCGGTGCCCGAGACAGCCTTTTCCACCACCATGCAGAGGGCCTATTATTAAATTCACAGTACATCAATGAGGGGACAAGCCATTATTTCCCGGGTGAAGACTTCAAACAGAAATATTACTGTCACTTCTGGTGAGTAATCAGGACGGACAGCAGGACAACACAAGCTTTTCGGATTTCTCTCTTTTATTATATATTTGGTTATGGCTTTAGAAAGCAATTTTCCTCCAGCAACAACATTTGTAATTATCCATATTTTGATGAATATGGGGCGTTTGATTTAAGACACCTACAGTGTCTCATCATCTCCATGGTGATTTTGACACATCTTTAGCACATCAAACAATGAACAGAAAGGCTACTTACAGTGATTTTAATTTATGCAGGTTATCAAAGTGGTCCATTTGCAACTCCAAAATGGGATTATAAGAAATGTTCCTATGAAGAAAATGTAAAGTAGCAGAATTGGTTTGATGGACAGTTTGGCGAAAATCCTAATATGTTCTGCTTCTGTAACAAGTGTTACCGTTAGTAATGACATCTCACAGTGTGTCTCCATTGAAAATGAACAGATGGTTTCAAATCAATCCATCCCTTTTTTTTATTTATTATTTTTGATGTTTTTCCCCACTTTTTAGTATCCAATTCCCTCTCTTTTTTTGGTGCCAATTATCCCCTCCCTCGCATGAGAACTCGCTGCCGTAGTCCGGCCAGTAGCGAGTTCTGCACTGCCTCCTTCGAGCCAGTTCCCGCCTAGGCCAAAGCCTGTCACCAACGACAACCACTCATATATGCATCAAGTCTTTCCTTCGGCGTTTACCCCTCCCCCCAGGGGCGGACAGCCAATTTCCGTCCCCTAGTGGCACTCCCGGCCAGAGCCAAAACTGGCGCGACCGGTGGAATCGAACCCTGGTCACCGTGGCTAGCGTCGACCACTCTTACCGCTAGACCACACAGGAGGCCCATCCATCCCTTTTTAGTTTCAGCCATATGGTCATCATCTGATTCAGTCCATTAGAGCAGTTATGGTTTTGGAAAGGCAGTATCCACAGTAAACGGGAACACCATGTCAAATGTCATTTTACATAATTGCAGATAGTTGATTATGTTTTATTCCCTCTCAAACTCGCATGCTGTATAGTCTACATAGGGTTAGGTCTATACTTATACCACGCATATGTGCTTACACAGTTACGTGTGCAAACCAAAAGCTTCCAGAATTTGAAATCTGAGTAATTTCAGAATTTAAACATGCGGAGTGGCATCTACCACCCTTTGCTCTAATTTGAGGTGTTATTGGTGATAAAGAAAACAAATCCTAAACGACACAATTAAGCCATTGAGGGTGGAGTTTGTTTTTCTATTATTTGTTCAAACTAAAAAAAAGATTGTAATCTCCAGGGCACACTGCCCTGCATGTTTTCATTCCAACCACCGCTCCCAACCTATCATCTGCATCGGTCGTCTGTTAATGATCACTTGAGCATGATTAAGTGGTGGTTGGAATGAAAACATGCAGGGCAGTGTGCCCTGTAGGAATGGATTGGGAAACACTGCGCTACGCTACAGAGTATGCACACTGCCCTACACTCGGTGAAAACACAACATGGCCCACTTACAGTTGTAGCAGCTCACCAAGGTCAACAAACAGATTTGGGGGAATGGTTTCGATTCTGTTATTTGACAAATCTCTGAAAAACATGGAAATAAACACAACACATCACCAAGAGTGACCTCACGGTCAATACAGACTGTTCTATCGTAAGAGTGTTAAACATGCAGCGTCTACAACATTTAACAACAGGTAAAAACACAAATGTATTCTCATATGTGTTTGAAACTTTTTGAATGTCTACTTAAATAACGGTTTTTATTCACTAGGACTTTGTGTCATTACCTCAAAATTATTTCACATTTAACTGATATGTAGAACAATCACAATCATTCCTCTTGAATTTGTGATTTAAAACCCCCAACAACTATCAAGGATACATCAACTGGATGGACACTTCGTATCCTACAGGCAGTATCTTAGCATCCCAAACATTCCCAAACGGGTACGTCCAGTTCTTTCAAACAACATGTTGCATGCACCCTGACTCCTGCAGCCGGGAAATGGCAGTTTCTTAAATGGATTCAAATGTGTTCACGGGTGAATGTGAACTACTTACAGCTCCCCAAGTCTCTGTAGTGGTGAGAAAGCATTTTCGTGTAAATGGTTGATTCGGTTTCGCTGTAGAACGCTAGTGGGGGGAGAAAGGGTAGTAGTTAGGGGGATTATTTTGCCTTCTTTTATGTATTTTCCTGTTTTAGAACATGAAGAACATTTTTTTAAATCTTTGCAACGGAGCAATCAGCCTCTACTTCCGGCTACCATCCTTCACATTTTGGCGCAAGACATAGTTTTGTACCATCTCATTGTTCTGTTCTCATGTCCTGATTTCAGAAATCAAACATGACACAGGAAAGGTAGAGGAAATATATTCTCTTTCCTTTTAAATTCCCTCATTCAAATGAAGTTACAGCAGACCAGAGACTGGAGACCTGATGTTCTTCTCCCCAGAATCTCATCTCTGGAACAACCAACCCGACCACATTCAAGCTCTTCAGACAATCGCGACCTTTAAAACCAGCCATTAAATTCACTTTTATGGTGTAGCTTTTAATGTGATCGACCTAATCTGTGAGTCCAGTTTTGCTCCAGTGTCTTTTGCTATTTGCTTTAACGGTGATTTAGTGGGTGTCTTCCTCGGTGGTTTTCCCGTGGCCTTTTAATCATATTAATATGTACTGTCAAGCACTTTGATATTTTTTCTCGAGATGAAAAGTGCTGTATAAATAAATAAAATGGAAAGAAAAACTCTCTCAAGCAAGAAAAATCGTCATCATAAATCGTCATAACAAGAAAGGATTCAAACTTACAGCACGGTCAGCATATTGCAGGAGGAGAAAGTCACATTGCCAACACTCTCAATCTGATTTCCCTCCATATCTCTGGAAAAAAAGTAAATCACAGCAGATGGAAAAGATCAGTCATTTCATTGGCTATCGAAAGAGTTATGTTGTGTAATGAAATATCATGAAATATCATATAATCAGTTTTTTTTCTATTGTATACTTTAAAATCACTGGCTCGTCAGTCCATTCTGTGTGTGCGTGCGTATAGGTGTACGTGTTATATGTTACATATATATAATTAATATATATAATAAATATAAATATATATATATATAATATTTATTTTTCAGTATATGTGGTCCCGATGCGAATCGAACCCACAACCTAGGCGTTGTCAGGGTCGTGCTCTACCTAATGAGCCACACAGAGCCACACAGCGTGCGTGTGTGTGTGCACCTGTGTATGTGTATGAGTGTGTATGTGTGTGTGCCTGTGTTTGTGTATGTGTAAGTGTGTGTGTGTGTGCCTGTGTGTGTGTATGAGTGTGTGAGTGTGGTGTGTATGTGTGAGAGAGATGATCTGAGTCGTTCACTGCACTCACAGCCAGTTCAGTCTTGGCATATCCAGACAGATGGTCTTGTCATGTAACTGGCTCAGGGCATTATTCAACAGCACACTTCAACATAAAGCAAACACAATTACATAATTTAAAACACGAGCATATAAAATGGGCAAGACACAAAACTACTTGGTATCTTGTGCACTTATAGTGCTTAAACATACACTTTACATACACAAAATGTAAAAGGTAGAAGCGTTAAACACTGAAGAGTAAAATGTAGAGTGAAACATTTGGAAAAAGCTAGAGTGTGGAACAAGCGCAAACTGAAAAGGCACACTTACAGAAGGACCAGTGATCGTAACCCAGAGAATGTCAGAGAGGAAATTTGGTTGATTTTGTTGTTTTCCAGTATCCTGTAATCAGCGATGGGAAAACACACAAGAACGATGGAAAATTAGTGAGGGAAGGGGTACCCCAGGGGTCAAACTAGTTTGTCTCATGCACATAAAACAACACCAAAGTGGGGTTTTTGTAGTTTAATTTTTAGTTTAAATGTTTTTCCCCGTTTACCTCCCAATTTGGTAGGCAATTACACCCTCTATTTATTTCGATTTACCCTCCCCACGCGAGTCCGCCACTCTTCTCTACGAGGCAAGCTAATTCTCTGAGGGCAGAAAACTCTGCTTCCTTCGAGACAGAACTCACCCACCCACGTTCTGGAGGCTCCCTTACGTGCTTCACGGCGGACAAGAGCCGGCTCACCCTCCCCCCCCCCTGGGGTGGACAGCCAAATACCGCCCCCGATCGGGGCTGACGAACAGGGTTTCGCGGTAGAGATGGGTTTCGAACCGTGTCCCTGACAGGCAGCGCACACCGCATCGGACCAGCCAAAATACGGTGCGTTAGACCGCTATGCTATCCGCTGCTCCTCAAAGTGTCTAAAACAGTTTATCATTACTAAACCTATAACAGCTGAAGTGCATTGGGTGATAGGGAGTACATTGGGGGAAAAAACAAGCATTTCAATAAAAAAATGATCACAGATCATTTTAAAATAGGGAGTAGCTGAAGGGAAAACTTACAACCACTCAAGTTTATAAAGATCCTGGAACACTCCAGGCCTCAGAATGGAGATCTTATTGTAGCTCAAATATCTGGAAGAAAACCCACATTTATCAGATATTTAATACACACACAGCTGATTTCAGTATTTATTCTACATTCAACAATATTTTGTTTGCTCAGCAGAACCCTCATTAATTGCTGCTGTGCGCTGGTATGAAATGATGGCAGCCTATTTGGCATGTGAAACATCGGGTTACAGGTAACTGCCAAAATAATGGAAACACTTACAGTTAATTTCTATGTAGTGACAAATGCAGTCCCAAAACAAGGCCCTATAAGGTTAAAAAGCCCAAATAAGGGCCCTCTGCTTCTATCCACATGGGAGACATACAGGGAACTGGCAAAATAAAGGGAACACTTGAGTAAATGAAGGGTTCTGGCGGCTGGGGTGCATTTTCCTGGCATGGTTTAGATCCACTCAACCCCTTAGAGGGCAAGGCAAATGCCAATAAATACAAAGCCATTCTGAGTGATAACCTTCATCCTATGGTGAAGCATTTCTATCCTAATGGGAGCGGTTCCTTCCAGAATGACAATGACCCCATCCACAGAGCACAAGTGGTCACTGAATGGTTTGATCGCATATATCTACGACGAGAGAAACGCGTTCGTAAACAGCAAACATGACAACAGAGGAAGAAGCGCTGGTTAGCTTGCTGCTTCTCCGCATACGAAAAAAGAGAAAGAAAATAATATAATAATAATAATAATAATATACGCCATTTAGCAGACGCTTTTATCCAAAGCGACTTACAGTAGTGAACGCATACATACAAGTGGTCCCAGCGGGAATTGAACCCACGAAAAGAAAAGAAGAACAACGAATAAGGTGGTGTGTGAGTCCTCATCCATCATCTTGTGAAAATATTACATTTTCCTCTCGAGTAGGAGGCAGGGCATGGCGCGGGTCTGGCGAAACCTTCTCGAGGATGTGCACAATTTTCTGTGCCGACCCTCGAGACGCCTTTCGCCGCGCTCGTCCAATTTGTGTCATATTCACCAGCAACCCTCGCGGCTACCCAGACATGTCAAATATCAACGGGCCTTTATACACGATCTGATACGTGCAATTAGACATAGACATTATGACAGTGGTGCTTAATGGTTAGAAAATCTAAAAGCAATGAGCAAAAAACGTGGAAAAAATGTGTTGGGTAAAGCCGTCGAGAATGGAAATATGAGAAACCCTGTTGAACTCACAGTCTTGTTAAGTTGTACAGTCCCCTGAACGCGTGTGGGCTCACCACTCGAATCCTATTGTGCTGAAGATATCTACAAAAACAAAGTATACTGTGTCAATAGTAGTAAAATGAAAAAAAAACATGTTTTTACATATTTAGCCACCGTGTCAGAATTGCATATCAAGAGTTGAAGACAAACAACCTGTATTGTGTTTGTACAAATATAATGCAGGGTCCTTTCCAGCGGCAGCCTCTAGGTGGCACTGTGGGACCCTGCTCAGGGCATCTCCCAGGGGTAGAACTGAAATGCAATACCACCCAGTACGACTAGAGCAGAGACTGCAACTGCTTCATTGTCCACATCTACAACACAACCTTCATCGAGGAAAAGAGGGACAACTTGCAGCTTCTAAACATAATATTCTAAATGATTAAAATGCAGAAAAGTATTCTCTGGGAAGATATAGTCTGGATCCACAAAACTCCTTGGAATAATAAAAAAAAGAATAAATAAATATAACAAATTTCAGCAATCCCAAAAAAGGCTGTGAAATCCAGTTATAAGAGAACAAAAATTAAACATTCCCACTGAATTCTACAAGTAGGCAAGTTTTAAAGAATCTGACATCAGTAGATTATTAATGAAGTATGTGACCGTGGAACTTCCTCTTCATCTCCTCTTCAAACAGACAACATTAAGGAAAGGCTAACCCTCAGTACAAAATGCACACTTTATTTTGAAAGATTAGGACACCAAACACATCAGAGCCAGACCAAGCCTAATTGTTTTGGATTTAATCCAGCAAAAATAGTTGTTCTGCTTATCAAAGTCTTGGGCTAATCCATCTTTGTTTAGCAGACAGCCTGATCCAGGGTGACATGCATAGCAAACATTTAACACACTGTCCTATTACACAGCTGGGCAGCTATTGGGAATAATGCCAAGTACTTTGCTCAAGTGTGCAACAATGGTACAACACCAAGGATTCAAACCTGTAATCTTCTAGTTACAAATACACCTGATCAACCACCTTGCCTCACTCTCAATGTAAAAAAAAAAAACTTACAGTTTCTGAAGATTCTGGTACTTGTAGAAAATATCAGCATTGAGTTTCCTCAGCCTGTTACTTTGTAGAGACCTGGAATAAAGAACACTTATTAGGGGCCAGACATAAAATTTAAAAAAATCTTGCCCATGCCATGCTGACAACTGTGGGGGTGGCTTCATGTGACCAGAGGGCAAGTATCACCAGACATGGACTGGACCGGCTCAGACCAGACCAGTGACTCGCTCTCTTAATCTCCAGTACAGTGACGACTCTTTCACGGTGCATTGAATCGGTTATTAATTTCAGAAAGTCCAAGAGCTGAAGCCATTCAGCGCTTAGTGACACAGATCTTTCCTTTGAAACCCTATCGGACAGTGTCAGCTGTCAGCTCAGAAATCGAGGTCCTCCTCGCATATAAATGAATGACTTTTAATGGAAAAGATGAATGCAAGAATATTATGCAAATAACTAGCAAGACTATTCCGGAAAGAGGGCTTAATTATATACTTTATACATTAATAATGTGCCTTGCGATTACTACCGAAATGGCACATCTTGGTATGCAATTCAGAATACCCTTGTGAAAAAATATGTGACTGTCATCTTTTAAAATGTCTCATTTTAATGCTGAATAATGAAAGAACAGCTGCTTACATTGTTCAGTCGAAGCACACACGTTGGGAGTCATTTTGTCAGTTTGCCACCGTAACTGCATTAAACACATCGTAGTGATTCGGGAAGGATCTACGACTCTATTAAAATAAGAAATGTAATAATTTACCCCTTTCTCACAGAAATCATTGTGCGGTGTCGGGACAATGCGATGGAAAAGTGAATCATATCCACATCGTTTCCAGATGGCTAAGTAAATCCTGGCCAGCACTGAAGGCCTTTCCCACGGCCTGCGGCAAATCAGACTGAAGTGTGGATACGAGAGAGGAAAAGTCCAGAACGCAACACAGACTGATGGCAGGGTCAAAACCGCAGGCCATCAGGGGACGGCAGATCGGCGGACTTCATCTCAGCGCATATGGACGATGACTCACATCATAGTGATGCTATTCTCACATCATGGGGATGTTGGACTCATATTATGGTGATGTTGTACTCACATTATGAGGATGTTGTGCTCACATTATGGTGATGTTGTACTCACATTATGGTGATGTTGTACTCACATTATGAGGATGTTATACTCACATTATGGTGATGTTGTACTCATATTATGAGGATGTTGTACTCACATTATGGTGATGTTGTACTCACATTATGAGGATGTTGTGCTCACATTATGGTGATGTTGTACTCACATTATGAGGATGTTGTACTCACATTATGGTGATGTTGGACTCACATTATGGTGATGTTCTACACACATTATGAGGATGTTCTACTCACATTATGAAGATGTTGTACTCACATCATGGTGATGTTGTACTCACATCATGAGGATGTTGTACTCACATTATGAGGATGTTGTACTCACATTATGAAGATGTTATACTCACATTATGAGGATGTTGTACTCACATTATGAAGATGTTATACTCACATTATGAGGATGTTGTACTCACATTATGGTGATGTTGTACTCACATTATGAGGATGTTGTACTCACATTATGGGGATGTAGGACCCACATTATACTGACATCGTACTCACATCATGGTGATGCTGTACTCACATTATGAGGATGTTGTACTCACATCATGGTGATGTTGTACTCACATTATGAGGATGCTGTACTCACATTATGAGGATGTTGTACTCACATTATGAGGATGTTGTACTCACATTATGAAGATGTTGTACTCACATCATGGGGATGTAGGACCCACATTATGCTGACATCGTACTCACATCATGGTGACGCTGTTTGTGTTGACACATCATGGGGATGTAGGACCCACATCCGTGACACTGTACATCATGCGCCATCGCAGTCAAGCTCCAGGCCCCTACAGAGGCACGAGTCTAGGACAGCGCCCAGCACTGGGGACAAAGGGACAGGGGAGAGCCTGAGAATGGCCACCTCAATCAGCAGCCTGGATTCAATCTGAGCACACTGAAGCTTGACAATGGACTCCAAGGCTCACTCGACCAAGGAAAGACAGGCTTCAGTGTCTCTTTCAAAGTTACGGTCAATGTGCTGTGTGATACAGGAGTCCCGGTACACCTAGTTAAATCTTCCTTCTTTGAGGTTTGTATTTTGAACAACAAACTTTAAGCTTCTGCAACCTTTCTCAACATTAAGTGCAAAAATGAATGAAAACTGTTGCTTACAACTTGCATACATGCGTTACTGAGACAGAATGGGTCACTTCATTTCTTTATCAGTATTCTCTCAATGAGAAAAAGGGCTGCCACATCACGTCAGCTCACAACAGCAGTGGCCAGCAAGAGACACAGAATCATGAGTAAAGATAGCTTTGTGAACATTTTTCTTTTTAAATGTATGCAGTTCACAGGCGCTTATCTCTTCCATAAAATATCTTCACAGAATTCATTATAAAAATCATTTGTTTCCAGCGCTTCAATAATTAGCAGTGGCACCCTGGATGATGCTGAAACAACCGATTAGATTTAAGCAGCAGACCCCAGTTAATTAAAATACCGTCAAGAGATGTAAATAATCAATTTGAATGAAGGAATACTGAAATCCTATCGGCTACCATCTTCACAAGCCCAATGACATCTGAATTCTGAGTGCAGCAGGCTGGCAAATAACAAAATCAATTCTCAAATTTAAAAAACGACAGCATAGCAATCCTATCAAGAGACACCTACATGTACAACTTGTATAGGGGCATAAATAATAATAATAACAATAATAAAAGAACATTCAGAAACATAATTTTCCAACATGTATTAATGGAAATGCAAAGCAAACTTCAAGAACACACTACATCCGACCATGGCCCTTTTCTTGATGGTGCTTGCATTTTTCAATATCCTGTGCTACATATAGAATGTGCGCAATTAATCTTGGCTAAGCAAGGATCCTTTACAATTCCATTTTCATTTTGACGACAGAATGAAGTACTGAACATCGTTTCCCTCCCCCCGCCTCCCTCTCTGGCTAACATGAGTTGAGAGCAAGCTGCAATTCAGGGACACATGGGGAATTGGGCGCAGACGCTTCTCCATGCGGGTTTTTCTCTTTTCGAGAGGTTATGATTATTCCTTGGCCCTACAAGATATCCCACATTGAGTCCTTTAGACAAAAAAAAACGTGATTGATTCCTGTTCCCATACATTTCAATTCCATGCCCATCTATTTTTGACATCAATCGGAAATCAAGTAGAAATGTTCCCTTTGAAGACATCTTCCCGGATAGATTGTCAGATTCTAAAGCAGCTCCTTCGACTGCCAGTGCAAGTTCACAGCGTATCTGTGTGTTCCCTGTGATATAACAGCTTTACGTATGCACATGCCACTATTGTTAGGGTATTACAGAAAGTTGTGATCAGAGGCCAAAGCTGTACCATGTCACCGTGATTACTGCCCTGAAAGTACGTCAAAGTTTCTTTTTGACAAGTTCACACGTTTGCTCATTCTGGTCCTGAGTCTGAACGGTTTTTCAGACTTTCGAAATTGAGTTTTGTGAGTAAGAGACCAGGAAATGAAAGCTTGTTGTTCAATAGCAACGTCTTCGGTGGGAGACTCACCGAAAAACACGCCGTTACACCGCGCGGCAAATTAAATGGTCATACCGTGTAACGTTAGAGACGACGAAGAAGACCGTGAACCGAAGCCAACTAACGGAGCCAAACATCAGATTGTGTAGCGTTGCCTTGAGCATGCGTGCTTGTCTGTGGATTTATGAGAAAACTCCCCGCAATAAAGCTACATACCACTAGCGTAGCCAGGGGGGAGGATTTAACCCCCCCCCCCTCCCCCTCAAATGATTTATGACAGTTCTGAACTGTTAATCTACTGCAACTTTCCCCCACCGTCAACAATTTGTTTGCAAATTTGATATCTACAGAAGAAAACATCCCCCAGATAGACACAAAAAAGGCCATTATTGACCTGTTCACATCCCAGCCCTTATAATTCTCATTCAGTTCCTCACCTGACCTACAGCAGACAACAACCCAGTCTAACCTACTCTTGTTGCACTTCATACATTTATTTGATCTTTTTCTTTTTCTTCTTCTTCTTTTTCTTCTGGTTCATTCATTTATTTTTACACACACTGAAGTTAATCTCAGCCAAATCAACTGAATAACCTTTTACAGGATGTTCCCTCAATTCCTCAGCAACGTATTAGGTAGCCCAGTAGAGCATGTCATCAGTCTACAGTACAATATCTGAACTACCCCCAAACACCCATTACCAAAGCCAGCTATCAAAATGGTTTACAATGTTAATTAGAAATATAATGTACCTGAATTTATCTGGGCAGGAATATGATTTGCACAACTATTATCAATATTGCAATCAACTCGGCGGTAATTACTCAATTGATTTTTTTCCTTTTTCTATCTGTTGTAAAAGATGGAGAGCCATGAAAATCCAAAGAACTGACATTTGCAGCCCAGGATACCGTTCAAACCCACCCCTGTAACGACTAGATGGGTATCTGAGAGGTGTGGTTCGCAAATTAAACAAACTTTCACTACATTGTTTGTGCGAGAATATACCCTTGGTAGAAAACCTTCCGTGCTTGCTGAACATGACAAATACAGGTAGAATTTATACTTACGGCATTTGTTAGACTTTGTTCCAAAATCGTTATTGGGGATTCCAAAATATTTGTCAAACAGATTAGGCCATCCATTGTTATCTCCTAGGAAACATAATAGGGGGTAGATTATTGTTAAAACATCACTCATTTTAACAAAAAGTAAAACAAGTGTATACGATCGGCATCTTCCGCAACGTTACTCAAATCACGGTCCTTGTGGGCTGAGCACTGCTGTTTTTCCACACTCCTTTCACCTGGGAGCCAGACACTCAATTTCACTAATTGTTCAATCACCTACCTGAGAAAAAAGGAAAACCAGGACCGTATTTGGATTCGTGGGCCAGATGATTTGAATAATCCTGATATACAGTCTTCATAGCAAAATATTAATGTTTCACTGTTAACTAATACCATCTGGTGCATCTGGTACCCCTGAGCCTGAATGATTAAGATGCAAGTTGTGAACAAAAGAATGGCAACACCAATGCAGAGTCACTTAATAGGGTGTTGTGTGGCCTCATTATGGGCTGTATGCGCCATGGTGACTCTACCAGCGTCTGAAATTCTGCAGGAGGAATATGATGCCATTCTTCCATGAGAAAGTCAATCAACTCACACTTAGCTGATGGAAGTGGAAAACACCGTCTCAGGTATTGTTCCAGAATATCCCATAAATGCTCAATTTGGGTTCAGATGTGGTGACTGAGAAGGCCGTGACATATATGGACAACGTTAGGGCCTTGCTCCTCAAACCACTGGGCGACTGCTCGTGCTCTGTGGACGGGGGCATCGTCATCTTGAAAGACAACCCTCTCTGCTGGAAAACATGCTTTAACATGGGGCTGAAGATGACCTCTCACCTCCTGTAAGGGTCCTCAGATTTAGACCAGGTTTGTGTGTTCTCACCGCGGTCACTTTGACCGTGGGGCAGTGGCGTTGACAGCGGTAAGGGAGCTGAGCTCGTAACCAGGATGTAGCAGCTTCAAATGTAGCAGCTGGTGTAGACTGCAGAGTAATTAACCTTCACTGTTTCGGTAAATAACGTAGGAACGGTATGAAGGGAAAATACTTCAACGGTAACCAATGAAGGTTGCATACATGGGTCACATGCCTGCGCTAAGGCAATGCACCAATTATGCAATTATGCTATGCCAAAATAATGCTAAATAGTGCATAACTCTGGTATGGCGTCATCCATGGAGGGAGGATTTCTTTAATAATTTTTGTTTCAGATTTTTATCCCATTTTCTCCCAATTTGGTAGCCAATTAGACCCACTATTTAAGTCAATCTCCCCCCTAGTAATGTGAGTTTGCTGCCGTAGTCCTGCAACCGGTAGCGACACGCGACCTGACGCCTCTTCCGAGACGGCACTCGCCCAAGTATCAACCGTAACCCGGTATAATGCAGGGCCACTCTTATGCGCAGCGAATCTCATGTCGGCTTCCTTCTCCCCTCCCTGCGGGCGGACAGCCAATCACCGCCCCTGGTGGCGCTCCCGGCCAGAGCCGACTCTGGCGAGATGGGGAATTGAACCCCGGTCTCCGTGGTCAGCATCGGACATTGTAACCACTGGGCCACGCGGGAGGCCCAGGAGGGAGGATTTCTGCCTCATTGTGCAGATGATCTTGTCGAGAAGGCGCATGCTGTTGACCTGCAACAGCTTGCAGTGGGGCTGTGGAGTGAACAGAAGCAGCGGCTGGCTGCACCTGCTTCGGGATCTGCACTCTCCTAGTCTTGCCTTCAGGCACTCGGTCTCTGATAGGGCGTCTGGGTAACTTATTGCCAACTTTTCTGGCCTGGGCTTCCTGCAATCTGATTGGATGCCAGCAGCTTTCTGACGGCGGATTTGGTTGGCTTAGGTGGTCTGTCATTTCACGTGCCGACTGTATGATGGGTCTCGTCAGATGTAGAAACTGACGATCGGTGTGTTAGAAAAGCTTGTGCCCGGAAGTTGGGCACAATTATATGACAATTATATTGGGAGTTACATGACATCAACGTGAGAAAATAGTCAGGCTGATATTTATAAGCCTGATAAGTGAGACTAACTCACTACAGTTGCAATTGGGCACTCCGAATTGGGAAATGTGAGAAAAGATTGTGCATATGCTACAATGAACATACAAAATAGTGTATAATAAATATTTAAAATAATAAATGAATACATAATCATTGCGATGTAATAATACCATAAGAGGAGAGCTCCCATTTCAGTCACCATTAGACCAGGAGCGATCAACAAACCTACACCAGAAATGTCACGAAGCTCATCTTCTGTGAATGTGTACATTTCCAGCAGGGGCTTTTGTTCAATTTGTTCATTTTTTTATATACCAGATGCCAGAGACCAGATGTCTTCTTCAGTAACTATCGGAGAAGTTTGCACAACAGGCTATAATGAGGACACTCAAAAAAAAGTAGAACAAGTCACAGACACTGATATAATGAGCAAGACGAACCTCAAAGCCTGGAGGATCAGCACAACAGTAAATGTGCACCCGTTGCAAAAACAAATGCTGCCATGTTCTTGTCTTGTTAAACTATATATATATATGTATACATACACTACCGTTCAAAAGTTTGGGGTCACCTTCCATCTGGACTATGGCTAATCGGGCACTCCTTCATTCTTCAGCAAGATAATGACCCGAAACACACCTTGAAGTTGTGCAAGAACTATCTGGTGAAGGAGGAATGTGAACAACAACTCAAACTAAAGACCTGGCCTGCCCAGTGTCCAGACCTCAATCCCATAGAACTTGTATGGGACAAACTGGAAAGGAAGAGTCAAAGCAAAGCAACCCACAAGTTTCTCTGGGAATTGCTGCAGGATAGCTGGGAAAACATGTCGGGTGATTTCCTGCTAAAACTTATTAACCGAATGGCCACTGTTTGTGAGGCTATTCTCACGCCAAAGGGTGACTATTTTGAGGAATCCAAGATTAAATTTTCAATATAATTTTCTTGAACATTTCTTTGATGTTCATTTTGTTCATGTGTTTTTTTGTCATTTTAAAGTATTTACAGAAATGTATACGGTGTAAAGCATTGTCAATTATGAGATAAAAATAGTTTCCAGCAGGTGACCCCAAACTTTTGAACGGTAGTGTACATACATATATATATTCTAGAAGCACCCTTTCAGAGATGAGCAGACAGAGGAACTCACCGCAGTTTTCCTCATCAGCCTGGTTACCGCAGTCATCCTCACCATTACAGTGCAGGAGCTGGGGAAGGCATTTGGTCAGGTTCCCACACGGGAAATACCCCAGTGGACAGTTGGACTTCTTCTCCGGGATACTGAACGAGGTTGAAGTGACTGAAAAGGCACAAAGGGAAATAAAATGGGGGAAAAAATGTCCTTTATGCGTAAGAGAAGCAGAATTTCACACATACACCGCAGTATTACCTCTGTGACTGAACTCTGGGTTAGGTACAATCAACAATGAGAATTTAATTTGAACTTTGGACATTATGCTGTGCACATATGAACACATTTATGTGCTGTAAAACCTCTGTGTTCTGAATGTAAAACTTAATGAAAACCATACAATGAATGGGAGTATCGAGTTAACAGATTTGTATAAAGACAATGATAACACCTTACTTAGATCTTAATTGTAACGACTATAATGCTAGCAATTTCCACCTACCACTTCCTTTAACGGTTCTAATGACATAGACCATAGCGTAACGAGTGGGGTGGACATGTCCCCCTCATTATTCAAAACAGTCATATCTGTCCCCCGCAGAAATGTGTACATATAAAACATTCCCTTTCATTATGTCCCCCCACCCCAAAATTCAATGTGGTTACGCCCTTGGTATAGACTAACTATGACAATATAAAGGCTACGCGACACTATATATGAATCGCATACAGTATATGCATGTAATTTGAATTGCATGATACAGCCAAACAAAAACGGTAAGCCCATTGTAGAAATATAAATAACCTGTGGAATGCCCCCAGGGTTGCCAACCCGACAGTAATTAGACGGTCAGCATTTCTGGAATGTAATGAACGCACGCACCGTATTATTACACCGCGTGCAGTGTGAAGGTAAATTGTGTAACTCACGCAGCGCGTTTGCGGCATGACAGCCGTAACGCCATCAATGTCATTACCGTCAAATGATATTTCGGATAACGTGGGCACTTAATCACCGTGAGACCCCACAGAGACAAAGAGGTTACGACGTCAATCGAAACAATTAATCAATCACGAGCCACGCACGTGCACGGCTGACTCTGTTCTGCGTCTACGCGACCGCCCAAAATAATAGTTGACAAAAATAAGAATTGGTGCTATCGATATTTACTGAGGGTAAATATTTTGCCAGATGTGCACATTTTTGTTGGACGAGTGTCTTACGCACAAACATGTCATTTTCACGGGAAGCGGTCCGGAGCAGAGATTCACGTCTGGCGCAAATTACACTCGGTACAGTGTACAGGTACTAGTGCCTTGCTACGATTCGGTTACATAGCAGATTGTAATGAACGATTCGAAGCACGGAATAGGCTACTGATGCCTACTTTGCAACTGATAACCTTAACAACAAAAAGTTGGTTAATGATAAGCCAAGTATATTTGCAATACTCTATCTGATAAGCCTCAGATAGCCTATTACAAATATCCCTTGGTAGCAATGAGATTAGTAAGAGGTGTCGGTTTTACAGCGATACCTATTACTAGGTGCAGTATAGCAGCAGAAACGGCACCGATTATGCATTTTGTTTCGTATTTAACGCAGGAAACACTCTGAGACAGAGCGCGGTCACCACGGACAGCTCGTTGTCTGTACCGGCAGCGGGATTTGAAGGGGACTTTGCAAAGTTTCTTGATTTGATTTTGCTTGTAGATAAAACGCTGCTAGCTAGCGGCACCGGTGCGTCTTCCGTTCCCACCTGAGAAGATTTCTGTGGATAGAGCTGTACTCCGTTCATTTTTGTTTTGAACTCTCTCTGTCAAAACAATATACCTAAGAATATTCAAATATATGCACGCGTAATACCTACATACCAGTATAGTAGAATGATAGCACAACTCCGATGTGTCTATGTCGTCTATTTTAAACGAGTAAAAGCCAGCCCGACAAAATTATACACAAGAACGATCCAGTCAGTTCAGATCGGTTCACACAATATAAGACATTGGTTAGCAAACTTACCCGTCGCCTTGGATAAAAGACTGCCGATAACCAGGAAGCCTACAATTAAACCTGACATGTTAATCTAGCACAATTTGAAACACACCGCTAGTCTGTCTCCGAGCGTGTGCAAGGCAGGGTGGAATAGGGGCGAAACCACAGTGCCTCGTTTTTACTAGCCACGGCTTATTGACGACACAGTAATCCACGACAGGTTTCTCTGGCGGACCCAGCGCTCGCAAATGGGGAAGAGCCCTTGAGTTTGGCTGAAGCAGACGCGTTGTGAGGAGAGGCAATAAAAAAAACAGTAATCCCAGAGTATGGAACGACGTTTATACTAATTAAGCAACTGGACTGAGAGATTTTCAGTGGTAAGGAAAAATAACTTGTACTGTTTTGAATGAATATGAACGAATAACGGAAATGACCAGTGGTTGAGAGGAAACAATTTGGGGGTAATTTGCGTTAAGAAATTCCGACCGTTAGGCCTATATTCAGTGCATTACTACTTAGTGCACGGGTGAGGCGTTAATTGCGCACGCGAAAGAGCTAAAATGATGTATTTGATCATTTTTAATTGATATAGTTGTTTATTATTTGAGTACTTGAGCTGGTGAAGTTGAGAAGTCGATTCATGTTTGTGCGTGGAACAATTCTCCAACGCGTACGTCGGTTTTTGGATACGATAAATTATATGACCCTGCAGTTTTGATGATGAGGTTCAGGTAGGTTACAATAAAGCAGGTAAAGTAAGGCCAGGCATAGAGGTAAGGGTAAATATAAATAAGTTGTGGTTCTTTTTTATATGTTGTATGTTCTTTTTTGTTTGCTCCATCACTAATAGCCTATAGCTCCTGTCAGGCCGTCGGTCCTGTGTGCGTATCAGGACAGGCTTTTGCGCTGCGCGGTTCACAACTGCCATGACGCTGTCTGTGTGCTGAACACACTAAGGTACTGAACTTCACACCTATTTCATATATACACGTGCATTCTGAATAGAAAGGTGTTTTTTTTATAGAACGTTTTTTCTGTTCCCCTTGATTTATTGATTACTTTATTGTGTCATTCGATTGTGCAGCATGCCCCTCTTTTGCGCTCCCTTGTTCCTCCAAATTTGAGCCAATGCACAATGCGCTGATTACAATTGTCGTATTACAATTGGATTACAATTGTTAAGATTTCTCCATTCGTCTGTGTTTATAGATTACCACTGTGTCTTCGTACCTGGTTGATATTTTTTTAAAACGAGGGTGCGCATTAGGAACACATTTACGCGTTCTCACACCTTGGGCAGGCACAAGCGAGTGTATTTAATTATCAATGACATACATGAATAGAATGCCCTTTGATTTTAAAAAAATCAAAGTCCACATTAATAAAAGCAGGCATTGTGTTTAGAGTGCTTAGAGTGTCTCAATTAAGGTGCTGGTTGTGTTCGCCATGGTTATCTTAAGTTATAATCTTTAAAAAAAAATCTCTTTCCAAGTGGGGAAACGGTCCACCCTCTCTCCCGCTTATATGGACCCAGGGGCGGTGCTTCTTATGGTATTTTTGGTTTGGGGTGCTTTATGGTTGTGAGCGGGTGCTCATGAAATTTGGACACCCGTGCAGCTCACGGGCGCGCAGACCACGGCTATGAAGGCTACATTACTACGCATAATGTTTAAACCATCTAGTCAGATACGGCTACTACAACAAGCATGCTATGCATTGATTTAGCTTATGTACTGCCATCTCACGCACTGAAAAATGTATACAATGACCGAGACCCTCAATACCAATAGCCAGGAAAACATTGCCAAAACATGACAGATAAACACTGCTTAGACCATCTAACTCATTGCTCGATTTCTTTTCCTTTTTTAGGAAAAGATCATGAGGGACGGAGCCCTAACATTTGTTTTACAGCACCTGCACTGATTCAAATAACTCTGCCGCCGGTTGTATGTTTTTAACGCAGTCCACCAAAACAAGATTTGGACGATGAGCGTGGCAATGGATATACAGTGCCTGTGGGACATCTTTTCTGAATGTATCTGCTACACCGTTATGACAGCCTGACATAACGGCTGCGCCGTCATAACATTGAGCAACGCACGTATTGTGGTCAATGTTGCATTTATTAAGTGTCAGTTTCTCTTCCAGAGAAACTCTTCCAGTGCAGCATCGTTGTGCAAATAGCGTGCCACCAGACACCTGTTCTTTTTTGCTGACGTCCTTACTTTCGTCGACTATCAATGCAAACAGTCCAGTTTCCTCCATTTCACTACTTATTTGCTCCCTAACCATATTTGCCATAATTTCAATGAACTCGTTCTGTATATCATGATGAGTATACTTCGCATTTCTGGGATTGTCTGATATATTTTGCGCAACAGTTTTGTCGAACTTGCCAATAACGTGTAAAAGTTCAATGAAGTTTAATGTTCGAGATGGCAACGTATCCTACATAGGCTAGTTATAGGTACTCTCGTCTCGCGAGACCCCCGGAATTATAACATAGCCTAGTCGTCAGCTGGTAGGTATTTTGATTTAAAGTGTTTAATGAAAATGTAAAATTGTAAAGAAATGCTTGGGGGGGCTGCGCCGGTGCTATGCAAATTCCTGACGGGGCTACAGCCCTGGCAAGCCCCCCTGGCGCCGCTACTGTATGGACCCAATGCAAGAACAAATTCGTGGTCGCCGCTTCAGTCAGTTTTTCAATTAGGCTACAATTGTCATTTCTGGGAAGCTTACTTTTCCCAAGCCTTATACGTGCCAACCGTGTCTAGATATTGTACAATTAAATTAATTAGAAATCTTTTGTACTTTCAAAACCACAAGGGAATCATTTCTGTTGGAGACTTTAGTATTGTCTAGTTCTGTTGCCATTCTTCGTTTTCCCCGCCGGCCCTCTGTTGAATTGCAAATTGCACATTAATTTGTAAATATGAATACTAATTGTGTATTTCAATGACAACTGTTTTTATTTGTTAATTGGGGAGTTAATTGTCCCAATTAGTGCCATGAATACATATATAAGAAGTCTTTCAGCAAGTTCTGCAAATCCATTATGTGTATGTTTGTCATGAGAAAGGTTGTCAATCTTTTCTCTGTTTTAAGTCACGATGCTCACATGGTTTTGGGATTTAAAATACACAAGAGGAAATTTGGAACTTTGTCTATGTTTGTGTATTTCCACTGATGTACTTTTATATGAAAATCCATTTAGCCTGTTGCCTTTTAACATCAAATCAGTGATTGTGTACTAGTGGAATAATGAATGGGTACTGATTTTACAAATGTACTAAAAGCACAAAGCTTGGGATATATTCAAAGAGGTCTGCTGACACCCGTCAGGTCACTGTGAACGCTTATCAGCACGTTCAGTACTTTACAGGAACTTAGCAGACGCTCTTATCCAGAGTGATTTACAGAGTTTACCTACAGTCCATTTATACAGCTGGATATTTTACTGAAGCAATTCAGGTTAAGGGTACAACTCAAGGGTACAACAGCAATGCCCCACCTGGGAATCGAACCTGCAGCCTTTGCGTTACAAGCCTAGTTCCCTAATCATTACACTACACTGCCGCCCTATTCATGCATTCACACGCTATGTATAGCGTATACAGTGACAAAGTGACCAGTAAAAGCAGAGATATTTCACTGAAAGACTTATATATTTAAAATGCAATTGTGGTGCTTATGTAAGGATAGAGCTTATAAGGATAGCATATTTTCACTGTGGCTATGAGAGCAACTCTGCTCTCCTCTTCTTGTGAGAGGCTGACTTACATTGATGTTTAAACGTTTGTGAACCCCTTGTACAACCATAAAAAGGTTTTCACCACAAAATCCTTATTTAATCAGAACCAGTCTTTTCTTAACTGAAAGAAAGGGTCTATCTTTACCAATTTCATACATTTTTAGAGGAAATTGTGCATGTAGTAGAGTAAAAATATATATCTTCGTTGAGAATTGAGGTTTAGATACAGATTTTATAGGGTTATTTTTCTATAATATATGAAAATAATGACCACCCCCTGTAGGGTTCACAAACGTTCAAGCATCGCAGTAGCTGTACAAGGTCACGGCGCTCATTCCTGCCCATTGTTTGTTTTTCGAACATGCCTCGGCCACAGACAGTTAACTAAAATGTAGAGCCATCATTTTCCTTCTGACTGCGTCCTAGCAAGATTGCTTCGGCACAGTCGCTGCCAAAGATCGTGACAAGGTTACTGTCTCTCAGTAATAAACCATCACCACCCACAACAACAACAGCATCAACAATAAAACATTAAAAAGCGAGAAAGACAGTTCAACAATTCGGTCAACGCGTCACGGAGCATATGTGGGAGCGAATACCAGTGAGAAGCAGGGTTTTCATGAGATGTGCCAGTGGCATGTATGCTCACACACAGGCATGTGCACACACACACACACACACACACACACACACACAGGAAGAATCAACTGAAAGCATCTTCCCAGACCCACAGTCAATAATGCAATAATTACCTTGAAAAATATATATTTCCGTCACATTTTCGGCTACCATAATGGCCCGTGTTATTTAATTGATCCAGAGACTAAAGTCCAGTAATTTATCCTGAGGCTAAAGGCCAGGTTAACAATGTAACCAGCCCCTCTGCTGCAGGGAACTATTATCTCATAAATCACACAGCCACAAGCCAGAGAGCTGGGTCGCTCTGAGACCCTTGTGGCACAGTGGGAAATTCTGTTTAAAAAATAGTTCAGCAATGCCCACAGTTTCCCAAAACTCTGAAACTTCTTTTGAATGGTGGGAGGCAGGCTTTGTTCCAAAACAGGAACACACTCAAAGCCCTGATTGATTGAATGGTCAAATCAGGTGAGCTACCTAGAGGAACAAAAGCAGCAACAAAATGACTGAATCATGGCTTTCATTGCACCTTATGATGAATTTCAGGTAAGCTCATTCATTTTGGTTTGTGGAAGTGACACTTTTCGCAGGCACCTCGATTTGTTTTGGAGAACGTGCGTGCGAGTGTGCACCCATTTGCATTTACGGCATTTAGCAGATGGCCTTATCGAGAGTGACTTACAATATGTGCATTTAAAATGACAAGGATGGCCTCCCGCGTGGTCCAGTGGTTACAGCATTCGACACTGGCTGCGGCGACCGGGATTCAATTCCCTGTCACGCCAGAGTCGGCTCTGGCCGGGAGTGCCACCGGGGGCGGCGACTGGCTGTCCGCCCCAGGGAGGGGGGAGGGAAGCCGACAGGACGTTCGCTACGCACAGGAGTGGCCCTGTAGTATCGGATTATGGTCGACGGCCCGGTGAGTGCCGTCTCGGAGGAGACGATGCCTAGCCTTCATCACTACCGGTTGCAGGACTATGGCAGCGAACTCACATTACGAGGGGGGGATTGACTTGTAAAACAGTGGGTGTAATTGGCTACCAAATTGGGAGAAAATGGGATAAAATGAGAAACAAAATCTTTAAGATGAAATGGCAAGGATAATCACAGCTAGAGCAAGAGATCAGTACAGCAACAATAGAAGAGAAGCCATCTTAGACAGATGCACACCTATCTATAAAACATTTAAAAATATATATATATTCAAGTGTATGGCCAGCGATTCTGCGGTCCTGACCGAGTGTGAAAGATCATTCCACCACCGAGGGGTCAGGACAGAGAAGGGGCGAGGAATGGCTGCCGGGGCCCTGAAGGGACGGGACCGCCAATTGGCCCGAGGAGGCTGAGCAGAGAGGTCTAGCTGGGGTGTAGGGTGTGATCCGTGTCTGGAGGTAGGAGGGAGCAGTACCCCTTGTGGCCTGGTATGCCAGCACCAGTGACTTTAATTAGATATGGGCTGCAATAGGGAACCAGTGAAGTGTGGTGAACCCTCCTGAATTGACAGAAGATGTTGCAGGCAGTGAAGAGATGACAGTTGCAATGGATGCAGTATTTTGAGGGCCTTTAGACCTCTTCTCCCCATCTTTACCATGTATAGGTTGTGCTGTTGCATGCCGCCCCTCTCCCCTCCATTTTCTAGGATCATTAACATGTTTTTGACATGTTTCACATCAACTTCTCATTACATTTACATTTACATTTTAGGCATTTAGCAGACGCTCTTATCCAGAGCGACTTACACAGTTTACATTTCTTTACATACAATCTATTTATACAGCTGGATATTTTTACTGAAGCAATTCAGATTAAGTACCTTGCTCAAGGGTACAACAGCAGTGTCCCACCTGGGAACTGAACCTGCAATCTCTGAGTTACAAGCCCAGCTCCCTAACCATTACACTACACTGCCAGCCCTAGTGGTGGAACTCTACAGGAACACGAACCCAGGCTCAGAGGCACTTCAGTACCCGATGGGCCCCCAGTGATTCCCCCTGGCTCCATTCCGCTCATGCAAATCACATTTTTGATAAGCAAAGGGAGGTGAAACTTAATCACACCTCGTCCCGAAGGTAATAATTACAGATACAATGAAAGATGGACAAGGTCTAAGGAAGGGATGGCAATACTAACAAGAGACACTCGAATGGGGTGTCGGAAAAGGCATGATCTATGAATCAACATGCACAAAAGACATCTAATATGTGAACACCAAGAGCCTGGTGTATGAACATCGAGACTATCTGTGCATAAAAAGGAAAAAAATAAGTTGCTGGAAAAAAAACACATCATGGTCCGGATTCTAATCTACTGCATTGCGCATAGCCATTTCTCTGTGACTCTATGGGATCTGAGGCACATTCAGTCGTGCAGAACAGCAACCAGGGAGCTGGACTTGCATTACAGGTGGCACGTGCTGCTACACACTCACGCAAGGCACTTCAGCTGAACCTCTCCGGCAAACGTCAATAGCAAAAGGAGAGTGACAATGGATGTGATGATGTGATTTACAGTCCCCTGATTCAAGTATTCAGGACCAGACAAAGGGAATCAAATAATTGCGATGACAGGTTGAGAATCGTCTGGTCAAATTTGAATTATGTTTGAATCTCAAAGACGTGAAAGCTAGTAATAAACAATGACGAGGTCATGCATCAACCTGAGTAGCGAGTGGGCATTAAAACGTGCGTTCCTTTACGCGAGCTCAGGTGTATGTTAAATGGAAGGTTCCACTGTGTTAATAGTAGAAGGTTAGAGTTGGAATTGGGGCAGGCAGAGATCTCACCCGTGACTGGTAAGGGAAGTTCCGGCATGCTGCATAAAGAAACTTCAAGTGGAGCGCCGGGCGCAAAAAGGGACGTACGGTAATTTACCCACCTCGTGAAGATGAACGAAATGGGGAAGAGCAAGCATTCCCAAAAATATTTTTGTATTTTTGTTTTTAGATAATTTATTATTGTGCTTTCTCTTTTCTTTTTATTGCCACTGAGCTGGAGCACAGTAAGTAAGAATTTCATTGCACTGTGTACTTGTACCGATACATATGACAAATAAAACTTGAACTTGATGGATTGGACAGACAAAGGCCTCGTTTCACATCTTTATTGTAAAGATATACACTACCGGTCAAAAGTTTTAGAACACCCCCATTTTCCAGTTTTTACTGAAATTTAAGCAGTTCAAGTCCAGTGAATAACCTGAAATGGTACAAAGGTAAGTGGTAAACTGCCATAGGTAATTAAAAAAAGTTTAGGTTACCAAAAACTGAAAAATAATGTAGTATATACCGGTAGTATATACTCAAAATGATGTAGGTAAGAAGTTCACTCTCACGCGTTTTGACTAGAATGCTCTTTTTCATTGGGAGTACAGACTCTTCCCCATTTATTTCATTTCCAAGAGGTGGGGGAATGAGAGTCTAGTCCTTGTCCTGTTTTTGAATGTTTTTGTGTGAGCATGTCCATTTAAATAACGATCACTGGTTAGCATGTGATTTTCTTCTTGATAGATTTTGTAACATTTGTGCTCATCGTAACAAAGATTTTCAATTATAAGGGGAAAACATTTTTTATAACTGATCTCTGATCTCTCTATTACAATAAAAATGATTAATGTAACCCAAGGTCTCCATCATAATTACAATTATTTAATATGAAGCACATGAAATGTGTAACAGCAAACATGAAATAGCACCAGCACTTTAATTTAACAGCCAATTAACCACAGCACCACTCAGTCATTAAGGTATGCATTGTCGTAGACCTGAATGTTCTATACACAGGAGGTAGACAAAATAATGGAGATTATATGAATATGTATATGTATAAATAATATATGAATATTTAGTAACTAATAAGGAGTTGGGCTGCCCTTTGCCTTCAGAACAGCTTCAATCCTTATTGGAATGCTGTTATACAAGTTTTGTTTCTAGGGGATAGTGGACCATTCTTCCAGTTCTTTGAGAGGTGAAGGCAGTGGTTCCACAAAGGTTCAATGATGTTTAGGTCTGGTGGTTTGGGAGGCCATGGAAGGTGTTTGACTTAATCCTGGCGTTATTGTCTTGGAATATGGGAACATCTTGAGGAAACAATGTTTGCACCACAGGGTGCACCTGGCCACCTAAAATCCCTTGGCTGTAATTCTACCATGCAGGGTAACAATCGGACCCAATGACTCCCACGAGATGGCTGCTGCAATGTGGGTTGAAGGCTTCCTTTGCCTTTCTTCAAACACAAACCTGACCAAATATAGGAGAACCGGTTCACCAATCGAAGCCCTGTTATGATTTTACTTCCTCCCGATCATCAAGTTCCCCTGTCCTCTCAGCGCTAGGCTGTGAACAAAAGTATGAGCACCGTTGAAAAAAAGGCTAAAAGTGTTTGTGTTTTTTTTAACAAAACAGGGTGGTAAAACTATCGCAATGTCTCCTCGTAGGATTTCATATTCTTCTGCACCAATGTTTTATATTGCTTTAGGAACAGATTTTTGTTTTGTTTACACAGTGTCATTTGCTTCTATCCTCTAGGTTCAGGCAGATTTTTCCTCGGTCTTTATTGCAGTTTCTGGTTTCCCCTGTGTTTTTATAACAACCACTACCTGGGTCATTCGCACATCACCTTTTTTTACCGTGTCTTGCCCATGACTAAATCAAGGACACAAGACCTCCTGAACACAACATGAATTATTAAAATATCCGGCTTCACACCTTCCACACAACCTTTAATATCACTGTGAATTATGTACGGGAAAAACTAGGGCACATGCCTTCTTCCACATAGTTACTTTGTGTTTGTCAAGACGCTTTTTAATGAAATACTACACCTGCGCTGTATTCATTAAACACCACCACTCAGGATCGAGTTTCATCCTACCCCTCAGATAACTAAAACGCCACCCTTTATTTAAGAAGCTTTAAGCCAAGTGGCGTGCTGCCGTTTGGAAAGAAAAGAAAAAAACTGTTGGGGAGGCTGATGGCGTAGAGGCCCGCTAACGCACAATTGCATTACTGTCCAAGGGCAGACATGAGAGTGCTCAACACGCGCGACCAATGAAAACAGAGTGTCACAACGCTGCTCAACGGGCAAGGTACACTTCACCTAAATGACAGCTGCAGAAAGGCGCATGGTCCATGCATGATAATCCGGCTCTTGAAGTCCGGCCATGACAGAGACAGAGGTGTCGCCCACACTCTCATCCCCCCTTCTCCACCACCGCCCCCCCTCCTCCTCCCCATGACAGCATCTTTCACTAAAATGTTTATAGTTCTCACTGAAGTGAGCATTTGGGATGGGGGTTGACTCTTATTATGTATATATATCTTTATTTTTATTTTTATTTATGCAATTTCCCCTGCATAAGATCATCCCACAGCAAAGGGTGTATCCCTTTCGACTCATTAAATCTGTTAAGAATCGATGTAACACTATAAAATGTTGCTGTGCTGCTACACTCTCAAAAATAAAGATACAATTAGGGTACATGTTTGTTCCTCAGAGTACAAATGTGTTCATTGTACCTTCAAAGGTACACATAAGATCCTTCATGATACAGTTTTGTACCTTTTCCCAGTGAAAAGGGTACAAATTGGAGAAAGGTACAGACATGTACCCAGGTACGGTAATGAATCCTCATTCACACTGGCAGCCATATTGGAATGAAAACGAGACTTGTGCTGCAAGCAACATTCTTTTTCTCACAAGGGCACAACTATGTTCTGACTAAAGGTACAATTCAGTACCCTACAGGGGCACTGCCACACTGACAAGCATTTGTACCTTAACAGGTACAACATGGTACCTTTATACTGAGTGTTAGCAATACCTTCCCAGTCTAATTGATCACTACACCTGCACGTTTATTCAATGAATGTGGATGCCAGACTTTGTCTGAGTGTCACAATGGGGTGCTCAGGCCTGTAATCGCAGTGTTTAATGAAGAGCCGAGCCGCAAATTAGCACCACAGGCATAGCCGGCACTTGAACACACGACCTCCCACTGCATGTGGTCGAATCAATTATGCAGTTAAACGATCATTAATCACCGGTGGCACTTCAAGTCTCGTTTGAACGTGTGAAGGTGAGATATGCCCGAAAAAATTACAGTAAAAAAATAAAAACGTTGGTGAAAAGCTTAGATTGACTAAAAATACCTGTGGTTGTACTAATTCAGGTGACCAGTTGTTGTGTGTTTCCTTCTGCTTCCTCACAAATCCTGTTGTTTCTCTTAGTTCGGTAGATACATTGTTTATTTGTCATTTGGCTATGACACATCGTAGCGTGATCGCGGTTAGCAGGGAGAACCCTGATTTCTGGAGGGCTTTGATGTATTGGCCCAGCCTTAATTAAGCCATGTTCCATTTTTCTACTAAATGGCGCCTCGTTACCGAACGCCTCTGAACCGAAAGTCATGCTGCGTAACTTTCCTATCAGCGGGGTTTCGCCGAAATCGAGGAGTGTAAAATTAAGCCGTCACACTCGGAAGACCAAAAAAAGCACCGTGCACCCCTCGCCTCTGATAAATCGTGGTCTTCTGCATTTTCGGTAAGACATGATGTGCCCAGCTCCGACCTGGAAACAAGCCAATTTCCTTCTTTTTGGCTTAATAGTTCCTACGTTGTATCACTCCCTGCATCGCCAGCATGCGCCAGTCAACACCGACAACACTTATTAGAATGAGGAACATTAAAGCATTATTGTTCATGAATAATTTAATGAATTAATACATTTAACCACTAAATATATGCACACTTGGAATAAGAGTGTGCCCTCCTCTTGTTTTGCTTTATAGAGTGCTCTTTGTCGGTCAGCGGCATGAGTCTGTGTCTCTGTGTGTGTGTGTGTGCGCGCTCCCTCCTCTGATACCTTCGTTCGTGGAGTCGAGTTTCCATTTCACACCCGTCTGATTCGTGTTGAAACAGGGCGCTTCTGTCGCCAACACCCGCGAGAGCGTTGAGAGCGGGCAGATGTGCAGGAAGGAGGTGAGGTTTCCTCCGCGACCTCAAAAAGACACCGCAGTGACCTCGGTGTCCTGAAACACACGTGGGTGCTTATTTAGTCTTACATCAGATTGACATTTAGACATTTTGGGGGGCAGATTTAGGCTTCAGTGTACACTATACAGCACATAGACAAATTAGAGATTGACTGATAATGAGTTTAAAAATACATAGCCTTGAGTGCTCCTTCTTTCAGGCATCTTGTCAATCAAAATATACAGTTCCCATTTAAAGTCTTCACCCCGTCTAAAAATGTCACCTTTTGTTGCCTTACAGCCTGAACTTAAATCAGCATATCAAATCAGACATCGCACTTCTTAAAGGGGCACTGCATGTTGTATATAAGAGCCTAGCTCAGGCACTATAATAATAATAATGTCTTATTTCAGCCCCAATTTTATTTTACATATTTTGCTGGCCATTTAGCAGGTGTTCACTGTACAAATCAATTCAACTCTTCAGATAGACACATTTATGTGGGGCTCAGAGTGTTTTCAATTCACATTTACAATTGTATGCTTTTTTAAATAGTAGTAGTAGTAGTCTTCGTGAGTGGCTGGCCTTTCATGTTTCAATGCACCAAAACCTCGTCCAGTAGTCATAGACAGGTCCAAAAAAAGATGTTCCCATGTTCCATGTTGTATTTAAAGTTGGGTTTTGAGCACTGAAGGTTGAAAGTGCAAGGTTTTAAAGTAATCCATTCTGTGTGCTTCACTGTGCACACATAACCAAGGGGGTGGGGGGAATAACCTGTGATGTATGAACTGTAAAACTGAAAGACAAATTTCCTCTCTCTAAACAGCCAGAAAGAAAGACAGTTCCTTCAATTTGACAACACACTGAACTGGCCAGATCTTAAAAAGGAAATAATTCAAAACAAAACTAAACAAAAACCAGAAAGAGTGAAAATGTAAAATTACTGCCAATTCCTCCTATATAGAAGTTTTTTTTCAAAGGGAAATGTTGCCCTTGCTTGATCCACTTCATGAAATTGTGCCGACTAAGAAGAAAACTTCAAGTGCAATTTTGACAGTAGCTCCCACAACGACTCATTGAAGAATGGGGCGGAATCACCATTGAAAGGCCTCAGAACCCACTATGTGCTGCGTTGGGTGCCACATTAACACAACAAAGTGCTCCATTTAATTGAGCGATTGTGGTCAAAATTGAGGGTTCAAAAAGAGATCCTATCAAACTCTATCTTTCTTTCTCTCTCTCTCACACACACACACACAGACACACACACACACACACACACACACACACACACACACACACACACACAGTGTTTCCCTCACTTGCGGCAATCTCCTGATACACTTATCTGCAATTAAAAATTAGACTGAGTGCCAACAATATCCACTAATTGATAAGTTAATTAAAAATGCTCTCCAAGGGGCAGTAGATAGTGTAGCGGTCTAATGCACCACACTTTGGCTGGTCCGGATGGTGTGCGCTGCCTGTCAGGGACGCGGTTTGAAACCCGCGTCTCTACCAGACCGGCCCTGATCGTCTGCCCTGATTGGGGGACGGCATTTGGCTGTCCGCCCCAGGGGGATGGGGGAGGGTGAGCCGGCACAAGTTTGTCTAGAAGCAGGAAAGGCGTCCATGGTCGGGTTTTGTCTTGGAGGAGGCGGATCTACCGGTCCAGAAAAAATTGGCTCGTTACCCGGAGGACAGGCGGTGGACTCGTGGGGGAGGGTGAATTGAAATAAAATAGAGGGTATAATTGGCAGCCAAATTGGGAGAAAAATGGGAAAAATGAGAAACTATACATTTTGTAAAAATGCTCTCCAGAGGACCTCTGATAGCGTTGCGGTCTAACTCACTTTGACCGGTGCTTTGTGAGTGTGAGGTGCCTATTGCAGTTGCGGTTCGAACCCAACTGTGCCAGACCGGCCCTGGCTGGGAGCCCCGATCGGGGGTGGCATTTGCCTGTCCGCCCCAGGGTGAGGGTGATCCGGCACAAACTCGCCGAGAAGCACGAAAGAGTGTCTCCAGGAAGTGGGTGGGTGAGTTCGGTCTCGGAAAAGGCAGAGATCGCCACTCTCGGGGAATGAGCTTGATCCGGAGGACGGGCGGCGAGTTCGTGGGCGAGGGCAAATCTAAATAAATAGAGGGTATAATTGGCCACTAAATTGGGAGAAAAACAGGGAAAAAGCTCTACAGCTCCCCTTCCCCAGAGTCAGACAGAGCGTAGCCTCCGCCCAGGGCTAATCCCCTGAGTCAGACAGAGCGTAGCCTCCGTGCAGGGCTAATTCACTCAGAGCACAAGGTGTGCTACAGGAAGGCGCTGAGCAAGAGATACTAAAAAACGTAGTTATTCTAAAGATTTTGTTAATTTTCTGGAAACAAGCACTCAAAATGAAGAAGTCCATCACATATTTTCATTACTGAATATAATGAGCTATTACTCATCTTATACAGAGCTTCTTAGCAATGATTTTGCCGTGATTAAATAGTTTTCATTTTATGCATTGCGGACAATGCGACAGTGGACAAACAGGTAACTGCCAAAATAAGGGAAACACTTGAGTAAATAAAGGGTTCTGGCAACTCTGTTATGGGGTGAGGTGCATTTTCCTGGCATGGTTTAGGTCCACTCAACCCCTTAGAGGGCAAGGTAAACACCAATAAATACAAAGCCATTCTGAGTGATCACCTTCATCCTGTGGTGAAGTATTTCTATCTTGATGGGAGTGGTCTCTTCCAGGATGACAATGCCCACATCCATAGGGCAGGAGTGGTTAATGGTTTGATGAGCATGAAAACAATGTAAACCATATCCCATGGCCATCTCATTCACATCTCAGCCCAATTCAACATTCTGGAGCGGCGCCTGAGACAGCACTTTCCACCACCATCAACAAAACATCAAATGATGGAATTCCTCATGTTAGAATGATGTTGCATCCCTCCAATAGAGTTCCAGACACTTGGCACACTGAAGCTATTCTGGCAGCTTGTGGTGGCACAACGTTCTATTAAGGGACTGTTGGTGTTTCCTTTATTTTGGCAGTTACCTGTATATCAGCTGTAAAGTTACCATGTAGCCTCAAAATGTTTTTGAGTTTCGTCCACTGATTAGTTGTACTGCCAAATGATTAAATACTATTAAATGGGACAAATTTAACAGATTATTTCACAAACTCTTTATCACAATTGATCACACTCTTGCTGAGAATTGTTTATCTCAGAGTCTGAACCCCTGTAAGATAGGCATCAAATCCTCAATTACAATACTTGCCTTTATACATATGCATACTGACTATAACATAACGCGATAACTTTCCACCAATACGAAGACAGGAAGACTCCAGCTTTACAGACCGCGTGTTCTAGGATGGTAGCATCTGGCGATCGTAAATACTGTTTTAGCTGAAGAGGATTTACTTTTCCGCTTCATCGTACGCGGAAGTTCTTCAACCGTATTGACCTTTTTCCCTCAAGGACAATCCAATCAAACACATTCCGTTGTTTGTTTTCATCGCTCTCTGTAGTGTGACCTCTTTTGATTTAGCCTCTTTGGTTTCTGATCCACTGGCGACGTGTGGCTCATCGTGAAAGGCTGTCAGTCCCTTCACAGGCTCGCATGTTGTCAAAGACAGAGGAAAGCAAACAAGGCCTCGATGAACTCTAACGTCAAGCCCGACAGTCCCTTAAAAACCACCTTCTCCTCACCAGCGATGACACAGAAAACGTGGAGAAAACCAGGATCGGGAATGAAGGGTGAACTCCCTATTCAAAGTTTTAAATCACTAATGAGCAATAAAGTGCAGACCCCAACTACAACTCCCAGAAACCAAGTTTGGAATGATAATTTTTCAAAATATGAACAGGTTTGTGACGTCACTGTACTTTGGCTGTGCCGACTTTACATGCCTTAGCACACGTTTGGAATATTATTCCCTGGTGGCATCAGTACAGTAGTTACACAGGGGTCATAAAAGTTGTTTAAACACAAGACTGACCCACGGGAAGCACAATGTAATGTCATTCCGCTTTGCCATTTCAATGCAAATAAATTATAGAGAGAAACAATCTTTGAGCAAAAGGGCACGTCGTGAAACAGACTTTCATACCAGAATAAACACTGACACGTTGCTTTCTCACCCCGACAATCATTCTGCTGTAAACAGTATTTCTCAGTTTTAAAAACATCTGAATACGTACACAGACAACCAAAGGCATATTTATTTGAAGTTCTTTCTAGTTAACATAGGTGTAAACATATACACCACCATACCAAGCTTTAGAAATAAATAGGGTTTTCCAAAACTTTGGGTTTTAAAACTGTATTTATGACCACCATTTCCTTGGACCACATATATTAGCGTGACGCTACATTGATCACATACTGTGTCCTATAATGGCCTTGTACACTATCAGTTGCAAGTCTCATAAAAACTACATTTGGATTAAACATGATCATTATCCAAAGGGCCGTGCGTGCTACTAGAAATCTTTCCTTGATATTCATCCTGGCAGGAGTCCACATTATTTTCCTTTAATGCTACCAGTCACATTAGGGTAAGGGCTTGAATTGTATTTTATATCTTGAATATTTTATTTCTTGGATAAAAAAGACAGGATTCATTTCACTTGTTAAGGGCAGACGTGCATTAGCACCTCCGCATTCACACTGTCGACCCACCCCCGCCCCAAACCCGTTCCGTTTCACCGCGTCTTGAAGATTGTAGCGTCGTGTGGTCGTTTATCTGCTCGAGCTGAATGCACTTTCTGTAAGTTGCTTTGGATAAAAGTGTCTGCCGAATGATTGCAACGTAATGTCAACATGTCACATTCACCCAATATCCATTTCAAAGGTCTTGGGAGGTCTGCTTGGTCCAACTGAGAATGTATGGGTCCAAAAGCAACCAAAGCTTTTCAGCACTGAAACCGGGAGGTTCCCCCAAAAGCCTGACCCGTTTCACACATTTGATCCGTTTCAGGATCTGCTCCAGAACCTCCTAACCTAACGTCTTAGAACCCTCCGAGAAGCCTCGCACCCGTTCCATGGGTCCGCTGAGCCCACTGTGTCAGTTTTTCTCGCGCACGCCTGGTTTGGACCGCGTGCGCTGCTTTCTAACGCAAGCACGGCCACAGATGAAATCCATTCACGTGCACAGCTGACCGGACCGGACCCCAGCGACTTGGCTATGAATCATCGAAGTATTTTCTGCTTCTCCTGGAGAAGGGCAGTGAAAACATTGCGTGCTTACCGCCTCATCTGTGCGCTCTCATGATCACAAGACAAAAAAATACAAAATAAAACAAACACACCGAGGGCAGAATCAAAGAGCCACGGCGCTCCGCAAAGTAAATTAGAGTCAGCATTAATGCATTCCTGTTTGTTTCTTTGCTGACAACATGTTCAAAGGCGTCCTTTTATTTTGGCTCACTCCCTCAGAATGGTTGCTGGCACGTGCTGTGTGAGGAAAACTAGCGGATTAAGCCAAAGCCTCGGGATTATGCATGCGTTAAGCTCGCCATATGTTGGATGAGGGGACACACGGAGAGAGTGCTTTGGAAGACGGCCATTGTCACCCACCGTCCAATTTCCAATCTTAAATTATGATGTTCATTCAACACGGAACAAGTGACACACAGGCCGCCCTTTTGGACAGAGATAAAGTTGGGAGAGATAGAGATAGACCTCCCACGATGAGGAGCTGGTAGGACTTCAAGGCAGAATCTTTAAAAACTCATTTCCTTTTTCCTGGGAGGGGGTGGTTGTGGTGGGTCGCGGTCACAACAGTTTGCGGCTACTGATCTTATCCGAGGGCCCCTGGACTTCCAATAACACCTGGACAATTACAGATAGGCCAATCATCTCTGAGTTATCTGGGAAAGTGAAACGGCGGAACCCAGGGCTGAAACAATACCGCCACAAAACAAGGGTCAGAAGCTTTTGTGTGGGTGTGTTTGTGTGTGTGTACATGCGTATTATATACTTATATATATATATATACGCACATCATATCTATTTTTCCCAATTCAACGCGTCTAAGTGGAGATGTGATCTAAATCTAAATCTGGCTGAAAATGTTGGTCTCGTCTGTTCATAGCACCTGGTTCTAATCGAAGTTCCGATGCCAAACTCGGAAAAAGAACACTGTAGTGTCATCCTTGCGAGGGGAGGGTGCACAAAGTGCAGAAAACAGAGGGTGCGAATAACTGTGATACATCTTTTCAGGGAAAAAAATATTATTAGTTAAACAAAATCTCTTATAAAGGAATATACTTTTCACAGTTTTTGAGCATACAATATAGCTCATTACCTGTATTGTTTATTTTATATAGCTTTTTTTTGGACTGTATATATTGTACATACAGTAGATATACACTTGATGATACATTCTGCAACAACTGAGGTGGTTTGAACCAAAGCCCACTGGCTCTAGCAATTACATGAAAACATTCTGGGCTCACAGGTGGCATAACCGGTAAAGGCACTGGTTCTAAGTGCAGGTTGCCCACGGCAGCCTGGGTTCACTCCCCCGCTCTGGCCCTGGGATTCCTGTTTGGGGGGTGGCAGTTGGTCGTCCAACATGCTTTTTTACATCAAAAATAAACTAGCTTCTTGGGCCTCCCGGGTGGTCCAGAGGTTACAACGTTTGACACTGGCCACTGTGACTGGGGTTCGATTCCACCGGCCGTGCCACTGTCGGCTCTAGCCCGGAGTGACACTAGGGGGCGGAAATTGGCTGTCCACCCCAGGGTTTGGGGAGGGAAGCCAACCTGAGTTTGCTACCTATAGGAGTGGCTCTGGAGTACCGGAGGTACGGTCAATGGCTTGGCGGGTGCCGGCTCGGAGGAGACGGTGCTTCGCCTTTGTCACTGCTGGTCTCAGGTCTACGGCAGCGAACTCACAATACGAGGGGGGGAATGACATGAAAAAGAGAGGGTGCAATTGGCTACTAAATTGGGAGAAAAATTGAAAAAAATCGGAAACAAATTCTTAAAACAACGAAATAAATAAACTAGCTTCATACAATATTGACAATTATAATGCTAATATTGTTGCGATTCTGTGTTTTAAGCTGGACTCACAGTGGCCGTGTACACAATCGTCTGCGCATGCTGACGCCTCCACCCCAACTGCTAAAGCAGGGGTGTCCAAACTACGGCCCGCGGCCGCATTCCAATATAATGGAATATGGCCCGCGCATGAAACTTGCACTTGACCGAGTTGTAATCTTTAGTTTCACCACTAGTGGAGCCACCCGTATTCATTGAACACTCCAGACCTTCTTGCGAACTGGTCTCAGCTTTTTTCACGCACCACCCCCCCCTAGCGACAGAAAATGGAGCGCTCTAATAGTGGCCCAGCCTTTGTGATTCTATTTTTCTGTATTTGGCCCTCAGTGGAAAAATTTTGGACACCCCTGTGCTAAAGGGATGCAGCTCATTTTCACGTCATTTTCGGTTGATGTCATTTTTGCATTTGACCACAGTTTTCTATGGAGAAACCAGTGAGACTTGAGCTATGGAAGTTGCACGGCTGTACAATCTTTGTCCCCCAATTCTTCACTGTACAGAAGATTGGGAATCCTTTCAATCTTTCCTTTCAATCGTTTCAGCTGTTCAGACCATTTATCTGATGCCAACTGCATTCGGTATTTAAATTATTGGCTCATTCGTGGCTCTTTGAGTTTAATTTTGATTATGTCCTCGATAGTGGTAGATATGCCTGCAGATAAAGGGAACAATTAGTGGTATTTAAAATTATGTGCCAATGAGCCATGGACATATGTCTACTTAGACATTTGTGATGAAAAAAGACACTTATCAGGTACGAATAATACTTACAGTTCATATAAAAAGTATTGTGGTTGTGTGTGGTAGGTAGAGCATGGCGTTGGCAATGCTTAGGTTGAATTGGGTTCAATTCCCATTGGGACCACATATACTGAAAAATGTATGCATTCACTACTGTAAGTCGCTTTGGATAAAAGTCTGCTAAATGGCATATATTATTGCCATTTTTCACATTTTAGTTTCTTACTTCATGGAATCAAAATTGATTTAATTGGGATTTCTTACCACTGATCAAGACAAAATACTCATACAATGTTAAATTAAAAAAACAACACTGAAATACAGTATAAATGGAGGCTCAGATGTGTGTGCACGTGTGAGAGAAAGAGAAAATGACACATTTGTGCTTCATAATTCGTTTGTTAAAACATTGGCCAGCTTATTGTATTGCAGCTCACAATGTTTAAACGACAGCAAACGACCTTCAAGAACACACACGCACACACACACTCACACACACACACACACACACACACACACACACACACACACACACACACACACACACACACACACACACACACACACACACACACACACACACACACACACACACACACACACACACACACACACACACACACACACACACACACACACACACACACACACACACAGTGGGCTGACGTACTGCCAGTGAGCCCCACAGGGAGCCAGCAGGTAATTGATTTTCACCTGGATGCTAACAGAAAGAAGCAACATGGACATGAAGCGTGTTAGAATGATCTCTCCAGGCAATTCCCCACAATAGCTGGACTGTATCTGCTGTATCAAGGCACAGCGGGACAGAAAAAAGCAAACACACTTCAATGAGTTATGAGTACGCTAGGGCCCGCAATCAAAGGGAAAGTCCACACGTTTAATCTCTAGCACCACACACGGTTTTGCTGTCCGGCCCTGGGCAAAGCTTGATTGGGTGGCCTTTTGACTAGAGTTGAAAATGCATTCACTGTACCTTAACAACCACCTCCAGTCAAAACCATCACTTATCAGTGGATAAATATCCCAGGTAGTGTTTGTGGTATAACATATACACATTTTAGTACGAAATCAGCGGTCAAAGTTGCGTGTAAGCATTGCAGGTTCAAAGACAGGTGCTTCTCCCTGCCATTCGCTGAAAAGCGGTCTTGGACGGACTAGAAAGTTGACGTCACGTATCTAACGAGCCAATAATCTCAGGGTGGGGCCATGGCATGTCCCTCCTACTATTAGCATATGGTAATGCAGCGTGCAGCAAATCTTTGCTGGTAGCTAGCAACATGCTATAGTACACCTGTTGCTATTAGGTAATACACTTGATAAAACTGTATATATGGCTAACCTTTGTTTCATTTTTTATTTTTGTTTCAAAAGTCTGTCTGACTGTCTGACTGTCTGACTGTCTGACTGGGGGGGGGGGTTGGAAGGGAATTTTTGTCGGGGTTCATCCGCCATCCCTGTAGTCAATTTGCGAACAGTACTATGTCTAGCTACAAAGCTAATGTATGCTAACAGTTTGTAATTGTTCGATGAAACAAAACCTCATGCCAGGTCGCGTCGTCGCTGGCGCAGCCATTGAAACACAGTCAAACTGCCGTAGGGAAGGGCTTCTGTCCACAACTGCCCGGAACGAGCTCACTCCGGTGCCAGACTGTGTCCTGTCTGTCCACGTAATCGCGCAATTGCAGCTACCAAAAGGTGGCACAGTACAATAATGAGCAGCGTGAATGGCTCTGCCTATCTGCTACATACACAGCAGCAGAGTTCATTTGCATTTTTATAGCACTCCCGAAAATGGCCATAAACATGGCCCTATTTAACACAATATGAACTCACCTCACCGTGACAAAAACGGTAAAGGTTACACCGGTAAGTACCGTTACATCCACAGCACTGCGGTTCAATTTGGTGACTGCACAGTATGAGTTTAAAATAAACACATTTCAACAAAATGAACTATTTTATTATTGTTATGCTGGCTAATACAGTGTACCACAGTATTTTGAGACACTTTAAGTAAAAACCCAACACTTGGGTTTCTTGTTAACTCAACATAAAATTAGCTAAGATAAATATGTCAATAACGTTAACGTTATTGTTATCTAGTTACCGAAGTACAGCGTCAGCAAATCACTCAATAAAACTGAGTTGCATTAAATTTTCTCTTATAATCCAGCCTTAAAGCCAGATATGAATTTATTTTAATACCGTTTTTTACCTACCAAAAGTTGCACAGCACTGTAATGAACACCATGCAGGAATGGACTTGGAATGAAAATCGGCTTCAAAAACTGCTGCAGGGCTAATTTGCATATCTGCCGCGCTAGGATTAAAATAAAACAAAAATTCTACACACAGAAAGGAAGTGCCTGTGTTCAAATGCCTGCCAGTAACTCCCAGATGTTAACCAATGTGTTTTGTTGTGAAGAGAAAAACCCTTTGATCGGTTAATTTAATTAGTCATGATGATTGCACTATTGCACTTTAGCTACATTTGAATTGCACAACCACACGTCACACGTTTTATGTTAAATTAATACGTTGATTATTTTTTTAAGGCTTAGTACTGTTTGAGGAGTAAATTCGGCACCAATTTACTGCATGATAATGACAGTATTTCTCCCCAGTTACCTCAAATCACAGACGTTGGAACAGTGTTTCATGCTCAGATCTGTTCGTTCATGTTTTTTCACAATAAAACTGATTAATGATTAATGTGAAAAAAGCATAAAACTGCTGTTAGCAGTGTATGCAATGTATATGGCCCAAACTAGAGACAATGTAGATCAATTAAAGAGGACTGAATGAGTTATGACAAACCATATTTTTCAAGGTGGGTATTATTGGTGATAAAAGGTTTTACTTTTACACTATTATTCTTAAGGATTTCAATATTAAAACGTGATTTTTCATGTTTTTAAAATAAACAAAAGTGTTGATTTTCTCAAAATTGGTCAAAGTGGACTGAGTGAGTTTTGTGAACTCTTCAACTACTTCAGGACAAGAAGTTATTTGCATAAAAGTTCATCTTGAATCTGAAATAAGATAATGTGGTTTAGCAAGGCAGAAAAACATACTATTTTCTGGTTACTGTCAAAGAGAACTCCACAGACCACAATGTCTCAAGTTCTGATATCCACAGCATATGTGCCACATCTGGTGTGATGTCATGTGTGATCGCCAGACCAGGTGGTGGTAGGTGAGACAAACACAAAGAAGGACTCTAAATTAGCCAGTGGCTGTCTTATTCACGTTTTTTACGATAAGAAAAACAGCAGGAGCTAAAAGCAAACCCCACAACGCAGGCTTTCATTTACAATACAACAGTTTAACCCATACTGTGTCTGCTTCCAAAGACACTGCAGGCGGCGATTTTATAATCAGACTTGATAGAGGCAATGATCCACAGGTGTGCAGATTACCAATCAGCCTCAGCTGTGCCTGGAGACAGCGTCTCCACCACCGTCCATGGTACTGAAGTGAAGTCTTCCCCCCGGCTATGGGAGGCAGCAGGAACGTCCGATATCGAGCGGTGATGTGATGCCGTTGCACGACAGAGATCCTGGAGAGATCGGCAGCATTTGCTCGTGGAGGGTGAGCAGTGTTCCACGGAAGGAGCTGAGCACCGAGCACAAAAAAAAAGCAGGTGGTAGCTTTTCTTTTCAAGTTGAGCCCGTTTATACCTCAAATTATGTTAAGAACCGATAATTACGTTCATGCTCTATGACAGGGCTGTTCAATCGCAGGCCTCGAGGGCCGTGGCGTCTGCGGGCATTTTGCTCCAGACACACGCTGCACCACTTGACTTCGCTAATTAGTTTACCTCCTTGGTCCAGGAGGTGAGCCAATTAGTGAAATCGGGCAGCGTGGTGCAGCGTGGTTGGAGAAAATACCTGCAGACACTGCGGCCCCTGGGGCCTGCAATTGAACAGACCTGCTCTATAATTGGGGGAGACATAATGAAAGGGAATGTTTTATATCAAGAAATTATTGGGGGGGGGATATGACTGTTTTGAATATTGGGGGGGACATGTCCCCCTCACTTGTTACACCTATGGCATACATCATCAATTAGTTACCTGTATGGATGTATGCGAGATAATAATGAGCTAATCGGTTTGAAGTAGGGAAGTATTGACTGGGTTTTGGGATAGCCAGCTAGCATGTGTGGTGCAAGATAGCCCAATGTCACACCATTGACCTTTACTGACTTTTACACCTCTGGGGCTGCCTTTGTCAGCGGAGGATGGAGTGTGTCTGGCAACTTCTTCGAGCAACACTGGAGGTGGGCATCCGGAAGGGCGGGGGCGTGTGCTCAGAGCTCCTTACACTCACAGAAAGGGACTCCAAAGTGTGGAGTGGAGGTGCGAATCGAGTCCTGAGAGAAGCAGACCCTTAAGCGAACTCTTTTACAGAGTATTCGTTGCCGTTTCCAAGGGCAACACGTGGCATTCATCGCTCAAGTAAAGTAATTTCTTACTTTAGAAATGATTTAGAATGAAAAAATGTAGAATGAAAAAATATATAATAATTTGTGTATTCATGAGTAATTATTCAGCTATTCGCCCGCTGTGCACTGAAATGAATGCGGGGTCCCTATGCATGTCCCTATTTTCACACTCTCTGGGTTCCACTGGCAGCAGGTGATTTTATGCGCTATTAACGCCTCCATCTCACCGGTGAGACTTCTGAGGCTTCTGCTGACTTTACACTTTTTTTTTAAATTTATTTTTTACTGAGTATACATATCTGAGGTATGAATATCAGGGATTAGAATTTTCAAAATGAGAAAGAAGTTCCCCCCTAAAGGGGGCTCCTGAGGCAGGAACGGAGAGGAGGATGTGGTGCTGTGCAAGTTTATTCTAAAAGCCAGGAAGTAAGAGAGAGAGAGAGAGAGACAGAGACCTAGAGAGAAGCCCGTGGGCAGATCTGACAGCCCAAAACGGCGAAGTGCTGTCCGATTAAATTACTCACGCAGGCCATCGGTAAACAATGACATAAAAACTCTCCAATAACAAGATGGCCCGTGTTAATGTAATCGCTTCTCAACTGTAACTAACCAATAGCAATAAATCTACCCATGACGTAATATAATTTTTTCAAGCCAATGGCAGAGCTTGAAAAAATTATAGCCGTTATAAAAATTATAACCAACAATAACCGTTATCTTTTTCCGATAACAACAGATCTTTTTATTTCCCTTGCAAGACATTTGACTGCCCGTGGGTGTAGGGTGGGGATGGGCGTGGGGATATGTGTGCGAGGCTGGAGTTTTGTATGAAACGATTCAAATACCATCTTGAATCAAATGTCATTTGAAGGGGGCAAAAAACAACAACAACAAAAAACACCCAATTCCCAATACATGTCACAAACAGACTCCAAGCCTGGATATCCTCCATAAAACCATCGTCCTAGACAGAGAGTGTGTTGAGATCTTGTCCATATTCACCATCAATAAAAACTGATATGAAACTGATAACGATCTGACAAAACCCCCTCACGTGGATTTTTTTTTCCAGTGGGCCAAAGATAACCTGGTACACTTGAGCTCATCCGCAATGCCTGGGGAAGGGGGGGGGGGGAGCGCAACAACATTGGCAGCATGATCAAACCCTCAACCAAATCACTGCAGCTGTTCCCAAAGGGTAACGGGTAATAGCGGGTCCATATGCCAGACACCATCCCTGCAGCCCCTCCAGTGCCGGCCTTTGAGGCTCTGGGGACAAGCGAGAGACTGGCAAAGCACGCGTCTTTAGTCAATAATGGTGTTTTTCATTCTGGAAAGGCCGCGCAACTTTCCTGAGTCAACATCGTGTTGTTTTTTTTCATTCCGGGAAACGCGTAACACGACGTGCAACGCAGTCACGAAAGCAATCTCTTCATCTACCGGGCAATAATGTTTAAACGCGATCAAAAAAAGGGTAATGTTCGTTATTAACTTGAATACAATTATTAAAAAATAAACTTGTATTAATAAATAAAAACGTTTAATACAACTGTAAGCATGAATCAGAAGGATTGAACCACCATGCTTAGACAGATGTGTCATGTGACAGGGCGACAGATGTGTGGAGTGATGATTGGAGCGGTGAGGATTTAGAGAGCACTTCCTGGGTATTAGAATAAAGCGATCGTTAGCATCTGTGTGACAGCTGAGCAAAAACAAACAAAAAAATCCCCATCTGCAAGAGGGTTTCATGTGAGGAGCAAGGAACTGTGGGTACAACACTCACCTCGGCTCTATCGCCTGGGTCTGCTGCAGGTGAAACATTCAGGCACGTGACGCCTCGTGTAATGTGTGTCGTTGGTGAAAAAGACCGTACAGATTTCATAAGAATAATGCTTCGTTAGCACCGTTTTTTTTACACATTTGCATGAAGAACCATTATGATCCACGGCAATAATGTTGGTTGTGGCGATGCTCACACATGAACAAATGCAACTATTTTAAAATTCATTTCACCTTATTTTTTGGGCCATATTTTTTATCACTCCCCTATTTCAACAATTTAATTACGACATCTTCTTGAGTCGCAGCGCATAATTTTCGGGGGTGAAATAGGGGACTGAATCAAAGGACCTATTCCACCATGAAATAAAATAATACCATCAATCCCAAAAAAATTCAATATAGCTTCAAAGAACTTATGAGGAGGGTCAACTTCAAAGATTATTTCAATGACTGAAGATGTTGCACCAGGGCCAGGGAGTGACAGCACATCCTTTGCAATTTCCCCTGCATCTCCCCTTCCCCCCCCAATTGTTCCAATGCATGATTTTTATAGCAAGATTTATGTTGACCTGGATGACACAAGCAGCCAAATAAATTAAGAGCCAGTCTGCAAAAATTGCCATTGCTAACACTGTATCAGAATATCTATATATAGACGTCAGAAATGGGCGATACTGTACCTAAGGGCTTCTCCTGTCCCATTAAACTGTGAATGAACATCCCTTTGCTAGATCACTTTAGGCACTACATAAATCCTTTACCAAAGCAGTGTGTGAATAAAAATATATACTGATTTGCTTGTTCTTCGCCAGCACTTATTGTCATATTTTGTTGTTGCATCATTTTTTTATAACGTGCCTAAAATGGTGATATAGTATCTCAAAACCGCATGCAGTCATACCTTTTGAAAAAGGCTGTTAAAAAAGCATTTATTTTTTAGAACATATTTTCCATGTATTTCTTTATTAACAGTATTTATTCCTTGTCGGGCAAGTGAGAATTTAATACACATTTCCTGATTCCAGAGGCCTTAACCGTCAAATGCTCTCGTTTAAGATTCAGCACTCGGAAAACTGAACACAAGTCGTAGGCTATTATGTGTTAAAACCATTAACTTATCCTATAAAAATAGGATTTATTTGATTTAGTTTAGTAATTATTGCACCAGATGCCAATTATCAGTTAAATTGCCAAATTATTTGATAGGCAGAACAATCTGGTGGATCAACCTTCGTCAAAGTATACAACTCACAATTCAATTAAAATTAAGAGCTGGTTTATTATGTTACAACACTAAGACAAATAAAATATCCAATGTCAAATCTACAGATGTAGGTTTACCTTAACATTACATTTTAGACATACAAATGACATGATACAATCATGAAAGAGATAAAATGGAAGAAAAATATGCACCAAACCAAACTTGTCTCTCCCAAAAAGAAAAACGCATGCAGCCAGGAGAAACGAGTGCCGAAGTGTGAGCTGGGACCAGATACCCCCCCAAGAGTGCAAGATTGTATAAAATCAAACCCTTGACCCAAAAAGAAACTGACCTACACTCTAGCCCTGCTCTCCTGTCATGTAACTATCTCACGCAGCAGGGTGGAAGATGCTAACCCTGATAGGATGGAGTCAGAGCACTGAAGAGGTTGGGTTCATTTATGGCAAGGCCTGGCTTATCTAAGGTCTGATAAAGGAACTTCTCCTAAAAAGTAACCCTCGCTTATCGAAAGCAGGGCGAAATGAGTATCACAACATTTGTTGTTCAAAGCCCTTTTGAAGGAGACCAGACACAAATAGGTTAAAGGTAATTCTGCATAGTTATTAAATGCCTCTATCAAACATGGAAAATGTACTCCTGCTTTCGAAAATATCAATTGTTAAGTCCAACCAGTATTGGAATTTCCAATCGGCAGAGAGTATCGCTACCACGTGAAAGGCCAATCGTGATGTGCGGAACCCCGCTTTTATCTGGTGCAGCCTGGAAAACCTGGATTCTAACTGGGAAGCCTCAACAACCCATCAATTTACACATTCTAAATTCAACGGCAGGGAATTTCGAGGCTTTCAACTCCAATATGGGAAAAAAGTGTTAACCTTCCGGGTCAAGTGGACCAAGCTGGCACCAGAACACACGCCTAAGTGCCCTGGTGTTCATTCAAGGAGTAATAAAACCTGTCAGTGATGATGCCAGGGTAAGCCCACATTTGTTTATGGGCATTAGTCCAATCAGTACATCTGTTAAAGAGGAGAGAGACACAAGGTTGAGATTTAGGTGGGAGGACAGGCCACATGTTGTTCACCTGGACAGAATCATAAAATGCATAGAACTATCCCGACATCATATAGTGATTCATATATTATTATTATTATTATATAGTGATTCATGATGTTATAGGCCTGAAAGGTGCCTTACTAAGTCAATAGTTATACTAGTAATAGTCATCATCATCACTCTACATGTTATTTATTGTCAGACATAAGTATATTAATCAGAATTAATAATATGGCGCACATTATAACCCTTCGACATGTTTTACTCCTCTTGATGGGGCTGCCTGGAGAACCTGCTGTCAAATCAAACTTGTTGGAATAAGATTTATGGATGTGCGGATTAAATTTGCCTCTGCGAACTGCTCGAGGAGGGCGAGAAATTATTTTGTGGCAGGAGAAAGTGATTTATGTTGTACATTATTTTTATTTCATTAATCCCTGCATCAAAGCATTAATATTAGTTTTTTTTGGCAAAGCTGCATGAGCAAAGGAAAATAAACTAATAAATCGAATACTTAATCTGTAGATATCTGGGTCTGATAAGCCACAAGCCTGCGGCACTAATTTATTATGGTGCTGTCCTCTGTGGCTTCTCGAAGAGCGGGGAACATATGTGCAAAGCGCTTCTCCAGAACCAAGACTTCTGCTCGTGTTAAATATGCTGTTTCTCTTGTCTTCGGGGAAGAAATGATATGCTGCAGTCCACAGAGAATACACCTGATTTATGCATTCCAGTTCTCAGAAGAACTGCCTCTAATATAACTTGTGACACACATACTGTATGTTCATAGCCATTTATAAAACATAGCAAAACATTGAAAAGCAACTGTGTAATGCATGTATTTTATTTGTGGATTTTGTGAACAGAATGTTAAGAAAGGTAACACTTCAGAACACTTATTATAGCATTAATATGAGCATTGTGAGTAATCAAAAAATACATTTTTGATATGTAACCCAGCCCATATATATATGTATATATGTGCAAAAAGTAATCTAAAACTTTTTTAGAAGTAATCTAAAACTGAGACCCCCGTGTTTCTTGAAGCAACACAATTAACTGCCCAAAATCTACTTTTCAAAAAATAAATTATGGAAAACAGAGGGTTGCTGATAAGGACCTGCTTTACTCTGCGTTACTTAATAAACACGTATTCCCACTTCAGACGATCTCCAATAAGTGAAAACCACATTTCTAAATTCCTGTGTGTTAGTGTATTCCAACAGGTCCAGATTGTCAAGGGCACTTAGGCTAAATTAATTCATGCATATAAACCGCGAGGCGCAAGTCACCCGAGGCTCACTTCAGCGAAAGATCTCACGGTGTTGATCATCGGAGTCTAATGAACACAATCAGAGGCACGCCTCAAACTGACAGGGAACAAACCATTAATCAGGCGCCGGAAAACTACTGCGGCTTCCGAACTGTTTCAGCTGCGGGGACAGGCTGGTTTCTCTTCACTGCTGTTGTTTTTCCAATTAATCTGCAGAAGTGTTTGTGCGATGCTGGGGCCCCGGTTTTCTCGCATAATTTGGATATTCGTCTGAACGTCCTTGTTAGTGCCGAGTGAGTCATACGAGATGCCAGTGGTGCCGGTGAGCTGCGAATGATTAAAAGGAAATCCCGTTCAGTATAAGCCAGGGCCAATTACACCTGATTACATCTGACCTGATACCATTATCCTTGTTCACTTCATGCACCTTAAAACACATCATAAAAAAGTAAGAAGTATGGTGGTAGAAAACAGTGTCTCAGGCACCGCTCCAGAATCTCCCATAAGTGTTCAACTGGGTTGAGATCTGGTGACTGATTCAACCATCGCATATGGTTGACATCGTTCTCATGCTCATCAAACCATTCAGTGCCCACTCATGCCCTGTGGATGGATCATTGTCATCTTGTAAGAGGACAGAAATGCTTCACCGTAGGATGAAGGTGATCACTCAGAATGGCTTTGTGTTTATTGTTGTTTATCTTGCCCTCTAAGGGGTTGAGTGGACCTAAACCATGCCAGGACAATGCACCCCACACCATAACAGAGCCGCCGGAGCCCTTCCTGATGCTCTGAGGAATACACCGTCAAAACGCATCAGCATTGAGAGTATTACTCGGCATAATACATCATCTCTATCATCATATAAGTAGTATGTATTATATTAGGCTTAGGCATTCTTTTCTCCATTGATTGTTTTATTGCTACCTTTGAATTGTGGCTACAGTTTTACCTACAGGGTCCTAGTTTAACTATGTGGTTGCGCCTAGCACCCAGAAATTGTACTTCCCACTAGAGTGGCCTTCAGCTAAACTGTTCTTGACTACGGTTAACACTTTGTTGTACGTCGCTCTGGATAAGAGCGTCTGCCAAATGCCTGTAATGTAATGTAATGTAATGTAGTAGATAATTTTTCTTTGGGCATTGCGGACCATCCCACCCATCCCCCACCCCCTTCACTCCAGTCATGTGTTTTGTAGCCATCACTCCCTGCTCAGGTATTTCCATAGGTGGCATGACTCACTTAAGAAGCCACTGGTGAAACTCCCTCCAGCAGGCGAGGAGATCTGTGATAAATCTGCAGTTTAAAGGCCTCCCGCATGGTCCAGTGGTTACAACGTTTGACGCTGGCTACAGTGACCGGGGTATGATCCCACTGGCCACGCCAGTTGGCTCTGGCCGGGAGTGCCACTGGGGGCGGGGATTGGCTGCCCGCCCCAGGGAGGGGGGAGGGAAAGACGACAAGGCATTCACTGTGCACAGGAGTGGCTCTGGAGTACCGGGTTACGGTCGACGGCCTAGCGAGTGCCGTCTCAGAGGAGATGATATTTTGCCTTCGTCACTACCGGTCACAGAGTTACTACAGCGAACTCACATTACGAGGGGGTAACTGACTTGAAAATAGCGGGTGTAATTGGCTACCATATTGGGAGAAAATGTGATAAAATCAGAAACAAAATTAACAAAAATAAATCTGCAGTTTTATTCATAAAAAGTGAATTTTGTTGAAGAGTGGTTGCGAGAGACATACTGCAGAGGCGTAGCAGAAACTGGTGGCTTATCTCCTCAAGTGGTTACATTTCCTTGACTAAATATTATTTATGTATTTCCTCCAATGCAATTAATTATGCAAGGCCATCATTACAGCCCCTGATATATATATATATATATATATATATTGTTTTCAACTTGACTCAACTTGTTCATTAATCATAAAACAAAAACAAACATAAAACAAACAGCGCAATCAGACATTGCAATTTAGGGCCGGAATGCATAATTTATATTGCATATATATGCATTTTAAGATTATGTTAAGTGAACTGGAAGAGGGCCATGCCCAGTTCAGAGGAATAACTTCAAAATAAATGGCAGTGGATGCCGTTGTAAGGCTAAGCACGATGTTACCTTCCTGTAGGAACACATTGACGCATTACCCTTCCTCCAGTTTCCTTTTTCTCTCCCCCACTCAAGTACATTTCAACACGTCAACATTTGACTTCATGCCGTGGACCTGCATTTCATTATGATCTGACATTTCACGTCATCTCGAAATGGAAAGAGAGGAAAGAAATGAATATGATTTGAAGCGAGCAATGACCTTATCGAACCATTAGCATGGCCTTTAATGTGGACCAGTGACTCTGAAACATTATCAAAAACAAACAACAACAGCAGCAAACAAACACACGTAAAAAAATGTAGAAAGCTTTGGACTGCCGCCTCTATCCTGGTGGACGATCTATATACAGACAGACTTCAAAGGAATTTCCATTGCATCTCTGTACTCATCGCGTGCGGGAACACCTTGAAGTCCTATATCATATTTTCTGATTGGCTTTGATGGACACTTTATACGGCGCAATTTCGCAGCAGAACGAAATAACAATATTGTCTGATATGATCCAAAATTGACTGCACCAGACGTTACCTTTCATAGTCTAAGCAAACGGCACAGCCCGCGCATCCAATGAGATTACGTTGCATGCCTTATAATGCCTTTGATAGTCATAATTTAAAAACAATTAAAGCAAAAAAATATCTGTCGTTTTTGGTGGTGAAATATTCCGCTTTGAACGCCCAACATGAACAGACATTTAAAATGGCCATTAACTCTGCCACCCTTAAGCTAAGTGAATAGATAGGCTACTCTCAAGAGATTGAAGATAGGCATAATTGTTTCCTTCTTTCATGGAATAAATTAGGAGCCCGCCTGCCTGACGTACTGTAAAACAGGATTATGGCATCCTAACTATGCCAATTTGAATTTTGAAGTACAGTTGACATATATTATAACCCAAGGCCGAAATTACCATATATATTGGGGGGGACACATCCCCCCCCAATATTCAGATATGCTCAAAATGTCCCCCCCAATATATAGCCTAGCTGATATAAAAAATATAAATAAATTGATTTGGTCCCCCCCAATGTTGACTCCATGGTTACGGCCTTGTTATAACCCCTTATCATTTCATAACAGATAGTCGATAACTTCCTTTTTTTTCATTTTACTGCGTAGCAAGCACCATTGTCTTATAAAGCCGTGTGTTTTGGTGCAATGCCGTTAGGTAAATACAACTTTCACAGTCTGTTGTATTATCCTTTTTACGTTGGGCAATTGGACCACCCAGCCCTCCCTATAGTTTTATCAGCATTCTATGCGCATGCGTATTTGCATACTTGTGATCACACGCTGAAACACCCCTGATCCCGCAGGTGAGATCTCGGCAGCTAAGATCCCTAGGGCACATTTCCCGCCTCCCAGACGCAGATCATCCAGAAAGGTATGCCCTCTGTGCTCACCCAATGGCAGAAGAAGACCAGGGCGCAACGAACATCCTACCTGAAATATATTGAAGGCCTTGTGGGGGACGACGACAACAAAGTACGACCACGTCAAAATTGACAAAACTTGCTAATAGCCGTAATTACTGGAGGAAGCTTTTGGTCGACCGCGCAGCCCGATGACGATGACGACCACACGCTTCAAGTGAAAACGGTTAAGAATCAAGGCAATTAATTCAAACCGCGTTCACGTGCGCGTTCATCACGCCGCTTGGTGAATTAACTCGGCGCGCGCGCGCACAGACTCCAACTCCAGCGCAGGACTCCTGACGTTTTCCGCCATGTGCAAATACCGTTGTCGGCGCAGTAACCTAAAAAGGGTATCTTGATTGGTATCCTCTTAGATTCATGAAAAGCATTTCCTTTAATCTACAAAAGCACATCTGATGAGAGTGTACAGTATTGTTGTCCTTGTTCTTAAGCAATCAGAGTGCCCTTTGAAGCTCGGTCTTTGCATGTATAAATCCCCCCCTTCAGTGATTCATAGACCATGACAGATACGATACGACAATCTCTTCATCACACAGATATCCACGCCAACACACCGGGTAAGAACTTGATGTAGTCTACATTGACAGCAATATGCCCAAGCGTTTGTAATGTTAACTTATTAGTATTAACATATTGAAAAACGATACGTGCACTCGTGATTTAATGTGCACATTTTGATTTATTCAGAGCAACGGTGTACATATTTCATCATTTATTTATTTATTTTTGCCTGGAAACATGTACAGCTAATTTGCATTAATCATCATTACGGGTTCATTCAGCAGATGTCTAACCTTGCAACGCTTACAAATAATGCACCTCACAAAGTCAGTCCATGCATGGTAGAGGCGAGATGCCACCCATGCAGAGGACGAGATGGATTGAGATGTGATTGACCTGTCTTTCGATTTTACAGTGCGTGTGACCGAACCCCAACCCTAACCCATAAACCACAGGTGTCAAACTCATTCCATCGAGGGCCGAGTGTGTGCAGGTTTTTGTTGCAACCAATGCACTACACCAGGTGATTTCACTAATTAGCTCACTTCTTCAACTAAGGAGGGAACCTAATTGAAATCACCTGGTGTAGTGCATTGGTTACAACAGAAACCTGCATACACTCGGCCCTCGATGGAATGAGTTTGACACCCCTGTATCTAAATCGCTCTGGATGAGAGCGTCTGCTAAATGCCTTAAAGCAGGGGTGTCCAATCTTATCCGAGAAGGGCCGGTTATGGCTGCAGCCCAGCACTAACACACCTGATTCAACTAATTCACTAGTCATAGTCTACAGTCAGGACCATGATTAGTTGAATCAGGTGTGTTAGTGCTGGGTCAGAACAAAAGCCTGCAGCCACACTGGCCCTTCTCGGATAAGATTGGACACCCCTGCCTTAAATGTAAATGTAAAATGCCATATTTTTACACCCCCTTCTACATCTGTACAATATCTATATGTATAAAAACGGATAGTTCCGGTCCTGAAAGCATTAGCGAAGAATACACATTTAAAGTATTTCAATTTAAAATGGTCTTGTCTTACTTCTCTGAGTCTATATTGATACGTGTGGATGGATTATAAAAAACATGGGTTCTCGTTCCACGTTGCTTTAGGGTACACTTTTGTTCCTCAGGGTACAAGTATGCTCATTGTACCTTCAAAGGTACACATAAGATCCTTCATGATAAGGTTTTGTACCTTTTCCCAGTGAAAAAGGTACAGACATGTATGAAACCAGTGCAATGAATCCTTATTCACACTGGCAGCCATATTGGAATGAAAATGAGACTTGCCCCGCAAGCAACATTCTTTTTCTCGCACAGGTACAATTATGTTCTTCTGACTAAAGGTGCAATTCAGTACCCTACAGGAGCACTGGCAGTGACAAGCATTTGCACTTTAATAGGCACAACATGGTGTTCTTTCCTGAGAGTGTATAGAACTCCACACACAATAGGGCCTCAATTTACACTGTATATATTTCTACAGTCAAAGAATGGTGAAACTGTACTCTTTGTACTTGGTACGGATTCCCTTTTCATGGTGCAGGGGGGCCGCTAACACGCAGGGCTGGACTGGGACAAAAAATAGGCCCTGCCATTTGGCTCAGACCGGCCCATCACTAATGAACCAATGGGCCGCTGTCCATTTTGGGGCGGCCGTTCGATGGCAAAAAAAAGCATGTGATTGGGCCGGCCCAGTGTCAGTATAGAAAATGAACCAATGGGCCGCTGTCCATTTTTTGTTGGCCGTTAGATGACAAAAAAAAAAAAAAAAATTATATATTTTTTAATTAAAAATAATAATTATACCGGCCCTACCGGCCCAAAACTAGACCGGCCCACCGGGAATCGGCCCGGTAGACTATATAGCCAGTCCAGCCCTGCTAACACGTGTGGACGGCGATGTGCTACCGCGAGGCCTTTTCCTCCCACCACCCTGCTCTCGGCATGTGATCGGACGTCACCCTAAATGAGTGTTTACCGTGAGCTCAGAGTGGTTATTGAGTGAGGGACTCACACAGTCATTTGTCTAGCCTGAAAAATCTGAACAAAGGTATTGACGTCGGCACAGAAAGACACGAGCGTTGGAAAGGCAAACCAAGGTGAACACTCGAGAGTTCTGAATTCAACAACACCAACACTGTCCTCAGGTCAACTTTACTCTCTACCTCATTGCCTTTAAATGTGAAGGAAAACTTTCCAATGCCCTTATTAAATCTGCTATAAAACTTTTTGGCTAAATTAAGGTAATCCTCTTGTGAAACCGCAAATCCCCCAAGTTTCCAAATGACCCTTGGTATCATTAAAACATCTTTGATTCTTTTTTACACAATTTCTATTTGCATAGTTTTTCAGTTTTGTAATAAATATGTAGATGGAGGCTTGAGTAGGTCTACATGCACACACCCACTAAACAGGCTTAAACCAAGGCTTGGTCCAATACTCAATTCTGATTGGTCAAATGGGTGTTGATTACTTTCAAGTAAACCGAAGGCAGCTCTGACGTAGTTTCAGTGAAAGACCACAGTTCCAAATCAACACACAACCCATTAAACGTTCCATTTCAATTGCATATTCGATTCAAAAATGAAAACGGCAAAAAAAAGTTCAACAACGACACAGCTCCACAACAACTTTGTTTGTTTAGTCATTTATTTCGGGTTCGAGTAGGGACGAGGGACAGACACTTCAGGGCAGGTGACCCCTCAGGAGACTTCGCCTCGGGACCGCATCGCACCACCATCTCCTCGTTCACTTTCATGCAGCCGCACAGCCCGTCAAGGTTTATTACACACACACACGTAGGCATGCCTGCACATACGCTTACATACACAACTTAAAGAGCGAGTAACGTTTGAAGTCCCTGCTTCCGAACGGGCAAAACATCATGCTGCAGGAAGTGGCACGGGTAGTCTCAACACATTTCATTAGAGGCCTAATTAAATCCCAAAATACCGTCGCCGATGGCTGAATCAATCACTCTTCTGACAAATGGGCCGCTAGGCTCCAGTGCCGCGCTATTTCATCCGTCCGAAGAAATATCGCCTTCCTTTCACAAGCCCGGGTGATTGCCACACTAATCAGCGTTTCGGAGTACTACAGACCCAAGACGGCCAGCCCGATGGCAATAACCGTCGAGTTTATAAGCGTAGTATAATCAGAGCGCTCCTGTATTAGGGATTCGCGTGGCGTGGACCCGGCTCGCGGCCTCGTTTCACGGCACACCGCGAGAGTTTAAAACAGGTTGTGGTCATCTTAAAGAGGGACGGGCAGGATAACAGAAACGGTAGGTATAATAATCTATTACGTTGATTTAGTCAAACGCACTCTCCACAAAAGCCTGACTTTAACAGGGTTTTCCCATCGCTAAATGGTCAATCGTACCACAGTCATGTACACGGGCTGAAAGGGTTCAGGGGCTCCTCTTCATCAAAAAATTTACAATTATAATTAAACCCAGGGAAAGGGTTTCAATTCCAAACACCATTTAAGGTTCCAGGGAACGTTAAGACTCCTTCATACTCATGGTGATATACCTACAAACATAAAAACATAACCGTTTGTGGACTAATGTTTTTGTTTTTTTTTTAAAGAAATGGGCTCCAGGTTCCCTTTAAAAAGCCATGCATCAATATTGAGAAATAACACCTCACGTACACAGCATTGATTCACACACCGAGGAGGAAAACCTTTTTGAAGACAGAGGGGGGGAAAAAGTGTCAATTGCCACCTATCGAACCCTTTGTCAGATCGAAACTGCGGCATAAACACGTCCTGTACGGAAGAAGGGGTGTCACCACATGGCTCAACCCTTTTTATCCCTTAAAAGTGCATTATTCTTCTGACATCTTTGATACACTTGAGTTTTTATATATGAAAACAACCAGTCAATCAAAGCTAAATCTACATCATTTCACATTCGTACAAGTCATTCATCCTGCAAAGTAGTCAAACAGTTAATGAAAATCAATCAATATGTACATTATATATATATATATATATATATATAAAATACAAATATATGTTGTTCTAATTTTGTAGGTTTCCTGTTAGTATACCTAGTAGACTTCACATTTGTAGAACTAGCCTACAGTATGAAAAAACAGATTTGTAGCAGGCGTGACGTGAAACAGCAAGCTTATTTCAATCAAAGACTTCGCTGTCATTAATGCACCAAAGGAAAACGCCTCAAAAACACACCTGAGTGAATTATTTAAAAAAATATAAACAAATGCAACAACTTGTGCAAGTGCATTAAATAACTGTGCAGTTAACAAAACAAGTATATGAAATTGAACAGTTTTTTTGTTAATATATAAAAGGTTAGTTGGACACAGGAACCCAAAATGTTCTTCGGCACTGGCCCCATTTTCCCTTTGACACTTTTCTTGTCCAATGCCGCCACCTAGTGGCAGGTTAGTATGTAGTGGTTCGTTACACCTTGAAAATGCTGTCAGCAACGCTCCGGTGAGAACGATACAGAATGCCAGCAGGAGGATGAGGCAGTTTCGCAAGCCCTGTTGGGTGAAAAGAGAAGAAAATTGGAATGATTTCCCTAAAAACAGACACAGACAGTGGAACGGTTACTGGTTTAAAAATGAAAATACTTATTTAAAAACAAAACTCAAAGGGCCTCCTGGGTGGTCTAACGGTTACAATGTTCAACACTGGCCACTGCAACCAGGGATTCCACCGACCGCACCACAGTCGGCTCTGGCCGAGAGTGCCACCGGGGGCGGCGATTGGCTGTCCGCCCCAGGGAGGGGGGAGGGAAGCCGACAGGAAGTTCGCTGTGTACACCAGTGGCTCTGTAATACCGGAGTTACGGTTGACAGCATGACGAGTGCTGTCTCGGAGGAGACGATACTTCGCCCCGTCACACAGCGAACTCACAATATGAGGGGGGGATTGACATGAAAATAGAGGGTGTAACTAAATTGGGAGAAAATGGGGTAAAATCTGAAACAAATTCTTAAAAAAAAAAAAATAAAAAATCTTAAGATACAAGTAATTGCAACTGCGTTATTCAATGCTTAAAATATTTGTAATACTGCTTGTATGTTTAAAATCTATGAATTACTGTGTTCAGTGTTATACAGAATTGAATATTCAATGTATGTGTACATGCTCTGGTTTTGTATTTCATAAATTGTGCATAGAAAAAAACCATTTGTTATCATTAATAATAAACAAAGGACAAGAAAATTCATAGGCATCGTTGCAGTAAGGCAAAGGAGCACAGCACTCACTCACTCGTGAGCGCATGAACCGAGTCACAAGAACAACTGAATAGGTTCTCTGCACTCCACTCAGTCTGACTGCAAAGTGCAGGTTCATGAACTTCATGGTCCTTGAACAATACTATGCCATATTTAGACACTTTATATTGAGGTTTCCTTTATTTTGGCAGTGAACTGTTAAAATCCCCACCAAAGTCCATATAATACCCTACTAGAGCACACTGTTTTATCATGTGATCGATAGCCATGAAAAATGTTTCTGTTACTTTTTTAACTGCACAAACAAACCATAATGTTCTCCTGCACTCATTCGGTGGCTGTGTGTTTCATTGGTTGTTCATGTGCTGTAAACGTATTCAGGGCTGTAACATCATGGTGGTGTACACAACCTTTGAACCTTACATCTCCCTCTAGAGGAAGAGGGCGGTACTGCCACATTCTGTAGTACTTACTTTGACCTCTTTGAAAACTAAGACTCCCCAGATAGCAGCAACTAGGCCAGGGCCCTGTAAAAAACACACAGATACACAATTATGATCAACACAGGCTCGTTCGCAGATAAAATCTAACGGCAATGCACTTTCTCTTGAACGCAACAAATGTATGCAAGTTTTAACTTCCTCCCCCGATTGTTTGTCACCGCCATGCTCATAACACATAACATGGCTTAAAATGGAAAATCAAAATCCACTTATTTCAATTTGCAAAACGAACTGCCCAAACACACTGCAACTAGTCTGTATGTAGCGCCAGAAATGGCGCATTTGCTAAAATGGGTTACCCACTACAGTTAGCTGCCCAACACAGATCATAGCAGACCGAGTGTCTAGTGAAACAGAGTTTATAACAACTGACAGAAGGAGAGGACAGGATATGATATGATGATTAGCATTATAACACTAGTGAAATGTCATGTGGCACATGTCCGTTGAATACCAGTTGTTATAAGCGGACTGAAAACATTCTGTGTGCCAATGACATGACTTGCTTATTGAGCTGTTACATTTACATTTACATTTTAGGCATTTAGCGGACGCTCTTATCCAGAGCGACTTACAGTTTTACATTTCTTTCTATACAGCTGGATATTTTTTACTGAAGCAATTCAGGTTAAGTGCCTTGCTCAAGGGTACATCAGCAGTGTCCCACCTGGGAATTGAACCTGTAACCTCTGAGTTACAAGCCCAGCTCCCTAACCATTACACTACACTGCCTGCCTTGTTACAAAGTCTACATAAGCTCCATCACACGTTAAGCGTTAGTGAAAGTGTTACTGGAACGTCCTTCAGAGCCGACTCACAGCCGCGATGATGGGGAAGCTGACCACAGGACTGAGGTAGGTATTTGCCAGGAACCAGCAGCAGGTGGCTATCCCCCACATGACCCCGGAGACGAACCCTGAAAGAGCAAAAACGCTTAAGCCCCTCTCACACCGCTGGCCAATAATGGAAGAGTTACACTACTGCTGGCCGATACATTTCACATACAATAGGAACATGGGGCAATGCTTAGAGGGGCCGTCTCAGCGACCAGGGTAAGAGTTACACTTTCGACACCTCCTAACATTTACATGTACATTTTAGGCATTTAGCAGACGCTCTTATCCAGAGCGACTTACACAGAAAAAAAAGTAGAATATTCTATCCGAAGCATGTCAGAAAAATCCCCGCTTTCAAGAAGGCAACATCTGGCACTGGTTCGTAGTCTTTTTTATTTATTTATGAGACACGTGTTTCATATTGCTGATGAACAACAATAGTTGTAATTATTTTGACCTTTAAGCAGTGTTAAAATAACTTGCATCTCTGCCGTAATGCGCTACTTCTCAAAGTTGCTGGCGATATTACATCCCGCACAAGATCAGTGACAAAGATGATTCCCTGATGATCTAGGCTATGAAGTTTGATTAGCTATGCATCATCAAACATTTCGAAAACATTCTTCCTGTCTTGGAAGGTGCGTGCACGTCTCTGTCTTCGCAACTGTGCTGCCTTGCCTACTCCTAGCAAAGTTAAGAGAGCTCCTGAGGGCTCTTAAATATCTGAATTTAAGAGTACTTTTAAGTCCAGAGAAATTTGATAAATCACTGTCATTCTTAAATTTGAGTGTAGGAGTAAAAGTCACAATTTTTTTACTTTGAGTGGCTTGACACATGCAGCCCCAAATCTCAACCCAATTGAACACTTATGGGAGATTCTTGAACTGTGCCTAAGACAGCGTTTTCAACAACCATCAACAAAACACCAAATGATGGAATTTCCTATGGAAGAATGGTGTTGTATCCCTCCAACAGAGTTCCAGACACTGGTAGTATCTATAACAAGGTGCATTGAAGCTGTTCTGGTGGCTCAACGCACTCTGTACATACTCTGTGGAGAAACGTCTTACCTGGTAGGATGGCTTTGGAGTAAACCTTCGGTTTATTTTTCAGGACGACACAGTAAAGGAGGAAATACACTGTGCTGGTGAGGAAGATTCCGCTGAACTGGGAAAAGACATAGTCCAGATCTGCAAGAACGTGAACAATCAGAAATCATATTCAGAATGGGCCCAGTTAAGGGCTTCTCCAGGACCTCCGATATCAAGTCACACCCCTGACTCAAAGTGCCAGCTTCCTGACACACATTCACCTTGTTCCCTCTATTTATCTCATTAAGTTATTACCCTGAGACCGTCGCCATCAAAGGGGCGTGGTGACCCCGTTTTACCACTATTGGTGGAGGTGACGTCAAAGGGGAGAGGGTATCAGGTCTCTGACCGCACTTGTTATCCGACTGAAAAAAACTTTTTGTAGCGTAATATTTAGTGGTTTCTTTAAAAAAAAAAAAAGCTATGCCAGTGGTTCCCAACCTCGGTCCTGGGGGCCCACTGTGTATGCTGGTTTTCGTTCCAACCATAATTGCAACCTTTCCATTGTAATTACTGTTAATTGTTCTTTGACACTTTCCATTTCTATTAAAGCATGGTTTACTCCCATAAAGCCATATGTCAGAAATAGCTATACATGCTATGAAAAATAAACGTCACATCCCCAGAACTTTAATCAGTCAGATCAACTAATGCTCTCATTTTCTGTAATTCATTGTATGACACATGATTCCTTTAAAAAGGTTACATATTTTAATTGATTCAATTGTAGACTGACAGGTGAAATCAGTAGGGGCCTAATTTCTTTTAAGTAGACAGCCGGTTACTGAACCATTTATGGAAAATTAAGAATTCAATGACAGAGTAATTGGCAACGAGCCAAAACCTGCATTGTGTTAAAATAGGTTTAGAGAAAAAATGATGGTAGAACTTAATGTTTTCAACAACCTTAATTGATCAAGAGACTGGCAGTAAGAAAAACCAGCATACAAAAATGTCAAGCCCCACGGATTTCACCTGTCAGTCTACAATTGAATCAATTAAAATATGTAACCTTCTTTTTGGGCTCCCTCTCTTGAGTCTGGCTCTTCCTAAGGTTTCTTCCTATTTGTTCCCCAAAGGGAATTTTTCCTTGCCACTGTTACATTAACAATGGCAAATGTAAATATTATTGCATTTATGTATAGTGACAAGTGCCAAATACATTTTGATGTTGATTGATTTAAAATTATTAAAAAATTAACGAAAAATGTTCAGGACTGCTCACCGAATTGGCTGGCCCCGGCAAAGGTGGAGTCGTTCCTGGCAGCGTGGTTTTTAATATGGAGCATCGGCACAAAGGAAGAGCCGTACAGCAGCCCGGCGACGGCAGCCAGGGCCGAACCTCTGAACAAACACAAACAGCACAGAAACTCCATCACACTACAGACAGAACACGACCACTTTTACACAGAAACCTAGTGTTTACCCAGTGGTAGTGTAGTATAATGGTTAGGGAAATGGACTTGTAATGCAAAGGTTGCAGGCTCAATCAACAGGTCGGGCATTCAAAGCACATCTGAGTAAAGGTTATTCAAAAGCAACAATCAGAGGAAGGATAGAAAAATACTTTTGACTTTGAATATCCCCCAGAGCACCATTAACTCCATCATGAATAAATTAAGAGAATATGGCACACAACTGAATTTGCCTTGAACAGGCTGTCCTCCAAAACTGAGCATCTGTGCGAGAAGGGCACTTGTGAGGGAGGCCACCAAGAGGCCTATGATGGAGTTACAGTCTACCATGGCAGAGATGGGAGAAACCATCCGTGGGAAACCAAAGCCAGGGGATTCACAAATCTACATTTATGGGAGGGTGGCAAAAAGAAAGCCATTGTTGAAGAAAACTCGCATGAAATCTTGCCTAGAGTTTGCCAGAAGGCATGTGGGAGACTCTCAAACCAAGTGGAGGAAGATTCTATGGTCTGATGAGAACAAGCTTGAACCTTTTGGCCTCGACGTTAGGCGCGACGATTGACGTGGCGGGAGCCTAAGGATGTGGGGATGCTTTTCTGCTTTGGTTAGTCAATCAATTACTTTCAGTTTTTTTATTTGTAATTAAGAAAAATCTTGTTGTTTTTTTTTTTTTCTCCATTTGACATTATAGCATTCGAGTACTTTGTGTTTATCAGTGGCAATACATCCCAATTAAATCCATTCTGATTCCAGAAGAAAATAAAATGTTAAAAATCCCAAAGGGGTGAATACTTTTTATACCCACTGTACATACACTTCAGACCATAATTGACTTAAACACTCAAGTAGCTGAGATAGAAAAGGGTTTTTGAGTAATAAAAACAGACATTGCTTGAAACTCCCCTCCTCAGCACAAGCTGACAGTTAAACAGAGGAGACATGTGTGTGTGCGTACATGAGACATGCATGTAGAGAGGAGGCGTGTGTACGTACAGGATGCGCTTGGACCTCGGACTGAGTGTGTCTATCCACGATTCATCAGAGGAAACCGTACCTCCTGAATTAATTCTCTGTTCAGAGAAAAACCCCACAAAAAAACAGATCAAACATATGCAAGGCATGCATACACGCATCCCATTTCCAAAACTGATACATATTAACTTTGTAAATAGCATGTCCTACTTAAAAGATATAATTTTCATGACAGAGTAGTCCCATGATGCAAACAACCCGGTTTTAAGCCAAAACATCAGCTACGATAAGCATCTGAGAACCTTTTTGTTTAACGAGAATTAAATCAATTAAAATTAAAAATCTGTTCTACAGTTATTACTGGTGTTCCTATTGTAACCGAAACATGGCCCGAAACCGAACCGAAAGATCACAAACTTTTAAAACATTATTTTTTTTACAATTTAATTTCCTCCCACTTTGGAATGCCCAATTTGCGTGCGTTCACGCTCATCACTACAACCTCCTCTGTCAAATCGGGGGTGGAGACGAGCACGCGCTCTCCTCCGAAACGCGCGATGCCAGCCGCCGCTTCCTTCTACTCCGCGGTCCGCCGCTTAAGCTTGCACAGACCCTGAGTGAGAGGAGGACACTTCGTGTGTAGCTTGTACAGGCAGACCGCTGGCGCCCGACCAATAGGGGGTCGGCAACGGGCAAGGACCCGAGGATATCCTCAATTGAAATCCCAGCCTCCCTGGGCAATGCTGTGGCCAATTACACGGTACCCTGTGTCAGTGCCACGGTCTGGACTCCATACCAAACCATGGGGCTCATCCGCACGTTAGAACAGTGCTTTGATAGGAGGAGCCACCGGCTGCCCTCCGGTCCCAAACTTTAAGGAGCGAGATGACACTTACACTGTCAATTAGTAAAGGAGTCTCTTCTGCGGACATGCTCCTATGGACATCGGTTCTGACGAAGAAAAATATGATGGCACTAAGGGGGTACAAAATAAAACAGGAAGGTTTCCATGACAATCGGTTCAAATGTCTGCATGGTGATGAGAACAGTGCAATGAGCAATCAGGGCAGGCAGTAATATTTCAAATAAAATGCAGGTCCTTGTATTGAACTTCATACCACACAGCCACAGCATGACTTATTTAAAATGCATTTAATTACCAGTTAAATAAAAGTTAGTTACTACTACAGCTAGCAAATATTAGGCAAATAATCAGCTAATTAATAATACTATTGATCTATTGACATACGCTTTCCATGAAGCCCATGCAGAATGTGAATCTCACGTAACTACACAGCAACATGACCAGCGTTAATTCAGCGTTGATCAATTCGGTACTTTCGTCTTGAATACCTTAACAAACACAGTCCAGCGCCACAGTAGTTCAGCGTGGGTTTGGCGACTTCCTCCGGGTCTATCCCAAACCAACCAAACCTGGGAAACAGGAAATGTTTATTTACATATTCAAAAACGAAACCGCTCTAACGCACCGACTGAAGTAGCCCATTATTTAAGAACGCTCCACATTTTAAACGATAAAAGTAAACGACGTTCATGTGTACCGTCACTACAGCAGGGGACAATACACACCTTGAACTTGCCCAACCCATTAGCAGGTTAAAGGATCCCCAAATTAGAATTCCAAGTCCGAGGCCAATGGTTTTCAGTACAGGCACAACTGTTATATTACCTGAGGAAACAAACTGGACATTTACCTCGACGCTATGATCGGCAAATTAACGTTTTGACAATTATACGTAGAATTGGAACAATTCAGAGAACTAGGAGAGGAGATCTTACCGGTTGCCCAAATGACACCCCCCACCATTGCCAGCGGCCAAAAGGTCGGAGATTTAAGGATGATGTTCACCACCAAGGACACGACCCATATAGCGGCGCAAAGGACCCATTGGAAAAACATGCCTAAAATATAACACACAAATATACACCATTAATTATAGCCATCTAGCTAGCGAATTAAAAGGCGAACCGATTGTTATTGGGTCGTAATAAAACACACGAACACGTAATACAAACACAAACGTATGCACATTAATTGATGGAAAATAATAAAAACTAATGAGAAGTTTTGACCGGACTGCTTACCATCACCAGTGTCAATCTTCTTCACCGGAACAAAGTTGCTCCCGAAAAACACAACCGCGACAAAGCACGAGACAAACCCGTAGGTCAGCTCGGTGGAGTTTGTGGAATTACTCGCGCCTAGAACGATGGGAATCCAAAACTGAGTTTGGGAATGAGTTTCTGCTTGTGATCCTGCAGAAGAAAAGGAGCGAGTTAACGAAAGGACCGTGCCCACCCATTCGTGTCTAGCAAACGATAGCTAGCTAAAATCAACTTAAACTTACCGACTTCTTCCGTTTTCTCCACAACATCGTGACACGGAAACGGGCTAAATAAAGTCGTAAGGGTAAAAGCTGTCGTTATAATATTCGTGAGCAACATGGCTGGTTGTATTTACCGACACTAAAAACTGAAAACAACCGCTAACAGTTGACTATTGTGACTAGCGATTGCTCTGCATTTTCCTGCGGTGCTGAAGCGTGGACGTCAGTAAAGAAAAAAAATCAGCTGACAAGTCATGTGACTCGTACACCAGTGTCCGGCTGGCTGCAAGGTGGAGCTGGAGCTCTGGCCTATGCGCATCAGACCACATGACATTTATGCAGCGCTGTTAAGTTTTTTTTTGTAAACGTCATCATTAATATCATACCAGATCAAGGCCACGTGAAAGGAACGAAAGTGGGCGATTTTATCACGAGTCGAAAGGTTTAGGATCTTTATCTGTTCTGGGCACAGTAATGATATTTACCATTCACACAGTGCAGCTGTGGCCTTGAGGCTTACGTTTACATTTGACATTTTAGGCATTTACCTTGGGCACCTCCTCTTATCCGGAGCAAGAGACCAATACAGCAGCAATATAAATAGATAGATATATAGATATATATATATAGGGTGGCACGGTGGTGCAGTGGATAGCACTGTCGCCGCACAGCAAGAAGGTCTAAGGTTCGAATCCCAGCCGGGGCCTTTCTGTGTGGAGTTTGCATGTTCTCCCTGTGTCCGTGTGGGTTTCCTTCAGGTACTCCGGTTTCCTCCCACAGTCCAAAGACATGCACGTTAGGCTAATTGGAGAGTCTAAATTGCCCGTAGGTGTGAGTGTGTGAGTGAATGGTGCATGTGTCCTGTGATGGATTGGCGACCTGTCCAGGATGTATTCCTGCCTCTCGCCCAATGCATGCTGGGATAGGCTCCAGCCTCTAAACCCCCCCCCCCGGAACCCTGACCAGGAATAAACGGATTAGATAATGGATGGATGGATGGATGGATGTGTATATGTGACGGTGTTGGTTCTGCCCACAGCGAGTTTCGAACCGAGAGAGCCGAGAGAGCGATTAAGCTCGCCGAGCTAAAGACTCAAGTCCCTAACTCCGGGAACTAATCGAACTCTTATCCACGTCACTCTGCAGCGGGTGCTCACGTGAGCCCATCCGCTACATATATATATATGTATATGTATATATTCAATGGTAGTGCAGAAATGGGTTTTCATTCTCTTGTAGAAAACGGCCAGCGATTCTGCGGTCCTGACTGGAAGAAAAAAAAACTTCACAGTGTGGAAGGTCATTCCGTCACTGGGGGGTCAGAGAAGAGGCTGCTGTGTGCCTGAAGGGAAGGGACAGCCAGAGGAGGCAGAGAGGAGGCAGAGCGGAGGCGTCTCGCTGAGATGTGATCAGTGTCTGGAGGTGGGAGGGTATGGTATGCCAGCACTAGTGATATTCGGGCTGCTATACGGAGCCAGTGAAATGTAATGAGTAGTGGAGTGACATGGCTACAACGTATGGCTGTATGGTCAGACCCTTCTCTACCCCCAGGGTAAAAACATAATACAGTTTTCTGGGATGTCTGACTTGAACAACTTGAACAACTGCGCTGATCCCCTTATTTTTTATGAACTGAAAGGGCAGATTGTAGGAAATGAATTGTGAAACTGTTTGATTTGGATGCCTTAGAACAATCTCGATCTTTGTTGTAATTTACAGCCGGGGTGCACAACGAGGGCCGGTCTGTTTCGGGATTACACAACAACTTCTGCTCTTTATTATTAAATTATTGAAGCCCAGTCGTTTATTTTATCTGACATTTTTGATAAAGACAGTGATTTGAGGAACCCTGCTTTGCAATATACAGACAGAACAGGAGAATGACACTAATGCCAATAATACTAACACTAATAATCATCTCAAACAATTATAATTGGGGCTGTTAAAATATTACCTATAAAAATATATTTTTCTCCTCAGGAAATAACTGAGGGTGAACCCCCAATTTTACCTCTCAGTTAAACTGGAGCACATGTGAACTCACTAAATACCACAGTTCCAACATTCATCTCATTGATGTAACAGCAAACAAAAAACACTTAACAACTTACAAAACTCATAATCTTCTATGTTTCACTCTGTGGTGCTTTAAATTACACGTCATGTTGCTGCAAGGCAGGAACAGCAAGCAAACATTGAACACACACAGGCTGGTTGCTGGAACATACATGCCTGCTGGTGTCTCAGCATGACTCTAACCACAGCTCTCATCCAGAGGACAAACCCTCATGATTCATACTGTCCCACCTGCCCACAAATGCCCTTTCACGTATCAGAAAAGTTCCCTGCCACGGTAAGGTCACAAGTATGTCCCATTGGGAATGACGCTAATTAGAGCGAACTGCACGGCCATCGTGAGAGGCTAACGTGCTGTGAACTGTCACCTCACATTAAAGTTACCGGAGAAGATCCAATGTGGGTTGTTGTTACGAATCGCACACAATCTTTGTCCACAATTGGTCAAGTACAGTGGCACATTTTTTCCCCCCCATTGTGAAATGGCACTGCCAACTATTCAGACAGCTCGCTAGTGACCAGCAATGGAGGGAGGAGGGGGCGTTCGATATCTGTTCCAGTGCCACATTTCTCTGCGCTTGGCTGCCTCTGGACAATGCAGGTTCCCCAAGCAGCCAAACAAAATTACTCTTGAGGAGGCAGACAAGAGATAAAAAAAAAAGGGGAGAAGGAAAGGATTCCCAAATTCTCAATTACACTGGAGACATGACACCGCAAGGAGTTTACCCAGTTTATCAAAATAGTAACGTTTTAGATCGAATAAACCACGTTAAGGGGAAGGCAGAGGGATTCTTTGTGTGCTGGTTTGATACTGTTGTTTCCCTGAACAATGTAGGTACCCACCCTGAATTGCTTCACTAAATATCAAGGTATATTTGGATAACGCTAGAGGCTAACATGGGGAATTCTACATAGGTGTTGATGACTTTACTTAATTAAATTTAATATTTGAACGTGGTACGTAAAATAAACGGGCCGCAACATATTCAAAACGTACATTTAATTTCCTGGAGGCTTTGACTGAAACTTTAGCTCCCTCTAGTGGTCAGGAGGAGACATGCTCTGGGCTTGCCAAACTCATGTGAAAAATGAGTTACAGCATTCTATTTTTTATTCTAAGTAACATAAGTTCTTATGCTACTTATTTTCCTAACGTTTACATCCTATTACTGAATTTCCTAAAAGCAGAAAAATAGTAGCTGAGTGTGTCTCTCAGTCACAGTCAAAATCCCATAGCAGGTGAAACAATTTATGATGACAGAGAAAATTCTGGGAGACACTTTCAACAACATATTTCAAAATGTAATTTCAATTGACGTATTTTGTTATCTGATTTGACAACAAATTAATTAAATTAATCTCTTATTTTTTCCAATTTGCTATTTCAAGTTTTTTTTTTTTACATAGTCAAAATGAACTTAGTTGCCTCTTCCAAAGATAATGCCTTGACTCCACAGCTTTGAGCAAAAATGTGCTGTGAACATTTATCTTAAACTAGTTCCATAATTCACACAGGGCCAGTGTCCAGATATAGGTTGTTGTGCTGATAAAGGAAGTGGAAACTGGGCCAGAGTGCAGCTGAGCAGAACAGGTCTGCGTGGTTTGTGGCTTTTTGCATTTAAGTGCACCTGCAGTGTGGAGTTCTTCTCTTTAAAAATAACCTGTATGTTACTATATAGAGGGATGCCCTATTAAATCAGTATTGCAGAAGCCATCTGTCTGATCAACCAAACAGTGTTCCTGGGCTTTGTCTGCTCACATTTAATGAATTGCTCCAGGACTACCGGTCAAAAGTTTTAGAAGACCCCCATTTTTCCTGTTTTTACTGAAATTTAAGCAGTTAAAATCCAGTGAATAACCTGAAATGGAACAAAGGTAAACGGTAAACTGCCAGAGGTTAAAAAAAAGGTTTAGGTTACCAAAAACTGAAAAATAATGTACATTTTCTGGCAGTGAGTAGTTTCCTACACCATCAAAAGGCACTTGGAAACTGGAGGAAACTCTTAACAGGAAGAGGTCTGGCAGACCCAAAGCCACAACAAAATCAGAAGACAAGTTTCTGAGAGTTAACAGCTTGCATGATAGGTGGATCACAGGACAACAGCTTCAAGCACAGCTTAACACTGGTCGAAGTAAGGAAGTCTCAGTTTCAACTGTGAAGAGAAGACTTCGAGCTGCAGGTTTGACAGGTCGAGTGGCAGTAAGAAAGCCATTGCTAAGATGGCAAAATAAGAAAAAGAGGCTTGCCTGGGTCATGAAGCATCACCAGTGGACTACTGAAGACTGGAAGAAGGTCTTATGGACCGACAGATCAAAATTAGAAATCTTGAAATTTTGAAAGGTTTTTGTAGGCTGTCAAGTAGGCGAAAGGATGGTTCCTCAGTGTGTGACACCAACTGTCAAACATGGAGGAGGAAGCATGATGGTCTGGGGCTCTTTTGCTGGATCCAGAGTCGGCGACTTGCACAGAGTGACTGTTAACCCATGTTAACCCATTACTTGTTCCCTGAAAAGGGCCTTTTTTTATAACTCTCAAATTCACATAATTTTTCAGTTTTTGGTAACCAATACTTTTTTTTTTAACCTCAGTTTACCGCTTACCTTTATTCCATTTCAGGTTATTCACTGGACTTGAACTGCTTAAATTTCAGTAAAAACTGGAAAATGGGGGTGTTCTAATACTTTTGACTGGTAGTGTATATATATCTATATAAAACCCCTGCTGATATTGAAATGTAAAAAATAAATGAACAAATGAATACTATGGTGAACTGATAATGATTTTTCCCAGAGATACCCAAGGGGAATTTTGAGCGAATGGAACAGAATGGCGGCGAACGTGATTAAACTCCCAAAGTCACACAGACTTTCATTCGATTTGACTGGCGTCTTAAATCACATTCTCACAAGCGTAATCTCTTCTAATTCTCTTCAGAGCAGTTGTCTTGACAACAAGAAATACAGTAGGTATAAATGCCCTTTTGGGGCATTTTGGGCATTTTATTTTCTTAATTCATGGAATCAGTATGGATTTAATTGGGATTTCTTGCCACTGATCAACACAAAATACTCTGTAATGTCAAATAAATACATTTTAAAAACTCTAAACACAAGCACCACTTGAGGGCAATGTTGCATTGTAATACAAAATGTGTGATTCTTTTGCTGCAATAACAGCAATTGTGGGCAAGAGAAGAGAAGAGAAGAGAGAGAGCGAGAGAGAGAGCGAGAGAGAGAGAGAACAAGGTTTAGCGGGAATGAAGCGACGGATGTGTTAAATGACCAGTAAAGGGGGATCTCGGGGGACCAGAGAGACTGAATGAGGAAATGGTCAACACGGCAGCAGAGCGGTTAGCACAGGGGAAGGCAACATCAGCTCTCAAGCCACCATCACTGCAGTGGAAGTAATGTGCATGATGTACGGGCGTAGAGATTTTCCTCTGCATAATGTATTAGCACATTAATGAATGAGTGAGTCAACTGGCACATTGGCCTGATTTGGGAGTTGCAATCCTGTAGCATAATTTGGCCACCTTAAGGGTTTTGTCTTTCCTCTTGTTCATTTAAACATTCAAGGCTGCCTCTTGCCCCTAAAAAAACGAACAGCATCGTCGAAAATTCTCATTTTTCTACTTGTGTCTCCAACTTGTCCTGCATGAATCAGCTGAAACAACAAATAATTACAGACAAACAAGCATCTCTCCTCCCCCCCTCTCTCCCTCTCTCTCTCCTCCTCTCTCTCTCGCTCACATAAACACACACACAGAAAGAGTTGCTCAAATTACCATTTAATTCCTTGAAATCCAAAGGAATTGTGACCTAGGCTAGAACACTCAGAAATATAATCGCACAGAAACATAAATTATCCCCAACGTTTTTGTTGTTGTTGTCGTCGTTTGTTTCTTTCTCAGGCCCGGTACCCTTTCTAGAAAACAGAACCCTACAGCCCTAATTAAAAGAGAGAGAGAGGACAGGCTGGTGCTGTGCCACCATAAATCTGAGGGACGTGTATCCAGGATGCAGGGCGCAGGGTTGGCGTGGTTATATAACATCGCCATGGTAATTACTGCTTCTCAAATAGCGCTGGAATAAAACACGCGAAGGCTGGGCTGAGGCTCACATCGTTACTTTTGTTCCGAGGCCCATAAAAACCCCCCCGTCATGTGACTAGGCATCCGCCTGTGTCCGCGGGACTGGGTTTCATGGGCCGGTGAAATTCCCAGGGTTCTCCTCTGGGACAGATGGGCCTGGACAGGTGCGGAGAGGACAAGCAGCCAGAGCTGTGGGGGGGTTGGGGGGGGGGGTGATGGGGCTCTGAGCTTTGGGGCTTTGGATCGAAGTGTGCTTTTCAGGCATTTTCCTTTCCTTCCCCATCACCTGACCTGTCCTGGAATGGGAACTGAAAGCATGGATCATGCTGCTTAGTTTTTAGGAGCTGCATGCACACAACACACACACACACACACACACACACACACACACACACACACACACACAGGCGCACACATACACACAGACACATACACATGCGCGCACACACACACACATACAAAGCACATTCACCCAGTCCCACAGGCATATATACACACACACAGGCGCACACATACACACAGACACATACACAGGCAGGCACACACACACATACAAAGCACATTCACCCAGTCCCACAGGCCTACACATACACACACACACACACCCACACACACACACATACACTGTTCTAATTCGTCAGCAGAAAAGACCGTTTGATGCTCGGTGGGTGATTCCAGATCCACTGAGGCTGATGCAGGCAGATCTCTCTGCCCGGGGAGGGGGAGGGAGCGCTAACCGCTCCTCCTGCCCTCCTGCTCCGCCGGGCCTGGCTGAGCAGCGCCATGTATCAATACAACACAAACTCTCTTATCTGGCGGTTACTGCAGCAACCTGATCCCCCCCCTCCCTCCCTCCCCCTCCCAAAATAAAAATGTAACCATGAAACAAATTAGTACAATAAAATAAAAAGAGATGGAAATTTCAATATCATGTCAGGTGCCCTGAGGCAAAACACGATGACATTTTTATGAAAATAATATTATAACTTAGGGTTTTTTTTTGTCATATTGCGTGGCGGTTATGATCTCTTGGCGCTTCTGAGGCACCGATCAATCAATCAGACTTTATTTGTATGGCGCATTTTTACGAAACATTTAACGAAACGCGACGTCCGGGAAGAGCTGAGGGTTGGAAGCGTTCCTGCGTTTCTGCTCTGAAACACACTGGCTCTACTCCCGGAGGCTGTCAGCCCCAGAAACCTCCTGCTGCTCAGGAGCCTTTCAGCTCACGGGGAGAATGCTCCTGTTCCCATCGTACAAAGAGAAAGCCCTGTACGTTTTTCTCCAAAACCTTTATTTTAAATGACTTTTACCGTTAAAACATTTTTATTATTATTTATTTTTTTACTGATATTAATATTCTGTCTTTTGGTTTGGATTTATGTAACT
>JAINUG010000084.1:1345000-1372500 GCA_029706075.1 Aldrovandia affinis | reverse complement strand
GACAGTGCACGGTACAGTGCTGAATCACGGCAGCCTATTACCAACGAATTGCCTTTCAATTGAAAGCCTATTTTGTGCAGATTCACAGTTAAAATGCAAATAATGCCTTGTATTACGTAATAGGCATGCTTATCCCAGGCATATTGCAGTATGTTTTCCATTTCTATAGCTGGGCATATTTTTTTGCGGCAATTCGGGTCAAGTACTACCATTCTGAAAGGTAACATTGCTTTGAACCTGTATCGTTATGACTGCTGCTACTTAATTACAACGCCACAATACTGCCCCAGTTTGGCCCAATAATTGACAGAATTTGTATTATCTTTGTATTGTCACGACACAACTGGCTGTGTTTGCCGCAGCTCAGCGGACCTGTGACTGGGAAGGCCTCAGATCAACAGTTTCGCGCGGTGACGAAAGCCACGTCCTGCCTCGCTCGGCCGCACGGGCAAAAACAGAACGGCCCAGGTGCCGGATTCGATCCGCGGGCGAGACGGGGGCCGTCGCGGTGCAGCAAACGGCCTCAGCTGGCGTCCCCGCGGCAACGAGCGGGCGCCGCCGCTGCCACGCCACGTGACCCCGCACCGGAGGGCGGATCAGAGGAGATCTCCGGCTCGTGCGGTGAGTGACAGACCGAGTAATGCTCCACCGGGCTGCAAATCCCCCTCTCTCTCTCTCCCAGAGCGTCCAGCTCACTGCGCCATCGTTCCACCACACTGGGCGAATGAGGGGGGGGAGGTATTTTCATTATGTAACCCTGTCCACAGACAAAGCACTGGAATATAAAAGCATTCATCGCACCACAGGCGGCTGTGCTGCCGCGGAGGCTACTGTAGAAGCCCTCAGCTCTGGCTCCAATGTTATTTCGCGTCTTTCTTCCGCCATTCGATCCACGCGGCGCCAGATTTAGGACCGCGGCAGAGCCAGCCCCGTTTCCAACGCTTGGCCACGTCGTGCCGCAGGTGTGAAGTGAACACTTATCTGGCTCAGTCTGTCAAGGCCCCATGCTTGGCTGACGAAGGTCACAGGTCATATGAGACACTGCAGAGACACGCAGTGCGCAGGAGAGATGCTTCGGCTGGAGTCGCGCGCAGGGTTGCACTGCCATGACGATATCTCCCTTTAAAAAGACATACATACCTACTCAATATGAAAGGGGAGGTCTGATTGATATTTCATATGTTTTTCTAAAATAGGCAGTATCATAAACGTAGACATGCACGACTAAGCATTCTGAATAGCATACGGAATATAGTGTTCATAAAACATGTAGTTATAGATGGGCTGAATGGCCCTGTTCTCATCATTATGTAGTCTTGTGATCTTATTATCATATGGAAAAAATAATAATGACACCAAGGCTGTGTGATTATTTGATATTTTAAATAATGCCTAATTTTTTCCATTTTTTCTTTAACACTCAAAGCACAGGACACATGTTCTGTGTGAAATGCAATATATTCACATCATGGCATTCGTTGCCAGTGTGGAGCCTGAAATGCACGCATGGGGGGAACCACATTTTATTCATTCAGGCGGAACATCATTTTGTCACCATAACAACAGGCTCTGGAGTTTATTTATAGTCGGTGCGGACCACGAATATGGAGGCAGTAAGATCCTGACCATAACTCATCGGCAGCACGGAAGGATGATATGTGATCGGACCCATCAGAAATACACGTTTTTCCCCAGACATGGATTTATAAACATATTTCTCACGTGAGAAATGTGGAGGTGCGTGGAGGACAGTGATTTTTTCGGCGCGAGGGCAATCTTCAAGCAAAGTCAGAACGCACGCGCTCCGGCGTAAAAAATAATGATCTAAGCTTAACGTAGTACTTTAAAGCTCCTGTCGAAATGCTGGCAATTCACAGGAGGAACTGAAACGGATGCATGTACGATGCTGTATTCTTTCAGCCTTTCACTTTACAACAAATGTAAACTCGTATCGTGAGAGAGGTAAAGAGCAAATGACCTAATCATAGCCTTACTCAAAGAAAGAAAGAAGACATGTATCGGGAAAAACAATGTTATAAACGGATGGAGGACCAAACCTCAAATGCGCAGCATGCTTAACAAAAGAACATACGAATGCATAATAACGACAAAAGGCCGTTCAGCCCATCTAGGCTCGGCACGTCCTAATCTAAAGAGTGTCTATACTTCCAATTAAAATGGCGAAATATGTAGACGTCAACGTGTTTCAGAGATAAAGAGTAGCCTAGTCCAGGCCACGTGAGGCGGGGGCACCGGTTTACAGCAATTACACGTCCTACCTGCCGGATCGTGACAGACACACGGTGGAGGAAATGGAATCATCGATGGGGGCCTGTGTTCGTGTGGGAGGGAGAAAATAACGCGCTATCGTTTTGCGTGGGCAGGTAAAAAAAAACACTGCTTGGTGCAGAGATCCCACCTACCGCTACCGTGGGTATCGAGAAAGACAGTTTATACATCTTACATAAATCAACCATTCAATAAGTAGCAAACAAACAGATAAAACACACTTTTCTCGCGTTTCCCACCCCACCGGATATCATCAGCGGCAGGAGATACTTCATTAAAAGATAGTGAGCCGTTCCAGATCGAACAACTGTAAATTATTAAGGGTTGTTAGTTTCACTTTACCTCCGATATCATCCTTGTGGCAGGAGAAGCTAGTCTGTATACAGCAGATTACGGAAAGACACCTGTTTAAAATCCCACATTTGTGAAGTTTTAACAAATCTATGTTTATGGCAGTTTTTTCCCCAGTCATCCATATACGTTCAGGTAAACTTTTTTTGGTGAATGTGTGTGTCCCCTGGCGTCTTCATGCAGTAACCTTGTAGCTACTGTAGATTTAATTTAACATCGAGTGGTAAAGTTTGATGGAATCAACCCGCCAGCGTGGACTTTTCGCCAGACTTGGAGATAACAGTGCTGTCAGGTCCGAACGGAAAAGACGCATTGATTTCCTGTCTGTGCCCCTCCGCTTGTGTGCGGATCCGAGCGGCGTTATCTCGCGGGCGCAGGTGCCGAATCAGCCGCTCCTACCTGATGCTGGCCGGGACTTCGATAACCTGCGGCTCGGCAGCATGCGACTTGGCTTGGTCTCTCGCACAGTTCCGCGTGGGCAAACAAGGGAAGTGTCCTCATCTCTATTCCACATGAAAGCCTTCTTTTTTTCACACGTGAGCGATCACAGAGATCCAGGAAACACCACGGCCCCTTGGCCGGCCAGCTGTAATATGTCCCAGCTTTATGGCAAAACCGCTGTTTCAGTGCGGATTACGGCGTGGAGCACTTGCAGTTTCCTCGTGGAAATAAACAAACCAAACAGAGGCAACGTGTAAATACGTCACAGCTTTCGGGGTCATGCGGGTGAAGCTCGGTGCATTTTAATCTTTAAAACCATATTGTGGGGAGATGAACATGACTGCTAATGGCCTTTCTGGGCTTTGCCTGCTAGGCCTGTCTGGTTCTGGGGAGCATTAGAATCTGAATTTATTTTTCTTTTTTTTTCTTTTTCTGTGTCAGGAGCAATTTGCACACAGAGTAGGTAGCTGCTGTATAATTAAACAGGGGGGTAGCCAGGGATGGATGCCACACTTGTTTTCACATCTTGTGGCCTCATTACATTAATTCCAAGTTTCTTGTTAAATGAAAATGTAACATCTAATCTATACTGGATGCCTTTCTATGTGTAACTTACATAATAGAAAATTAAACATAACATGACTCAAAAGTCTGGCTTCTGGGAACAAGAGGACAGTAATCCTAGTACAATACATACAATGTAATAGCAAACAGTTTATGTACAGTATGTAGCTTCTTTTAAGAATAATATTCCAATTACTTATAAACTAACCAACTATGGGCCCTTTTTTATGGTGCTAAACAAAACAAAAAATCTTGCTCACCAGTAGATTTAAAAAATCGAGACAGACATGTCCAGTGTTTACATTTCAAATGTTACCTTTAGCTATAGCTTTAGTTATACCTTCAGACACTGTGACTATGACAGGTCTCATTCTGTCGTTCTGCCTGGTCATGTTTTGTCAAACCGCTAACACAAGGCTGCTGACAAGGTTAGCGTTGTCAACCCTGGTCACAAGAATCTAGGGTTGCCAAGTTTCACATGCTCACCACAATACTGATGCTTTGTTGAGTCCTTTTGCAATAATCTGGCAACCCCCGGGAATCCAGTGATGCCAGTCTCACTACCTCACTTTTTACATTCGCAGCACTGAACCCAAAGTCCCTTTGTGTCATTCTCAGATGGCAAGCCCTCGGCTGAACGTCTGATTAAATTAGTTAAAAAAATGAAAAAAATGGTGCTCCTCCCTGCAATGTGGCCTTTAATGGCCAGGCGTTACATCTGCAAGGTTACAAAAAAAGCCTGTCACACGAGGCTACGAGTCCCTACCTGAGAAGTGCTATTGGCAGCCACCCATTTCACTCACCCCCCAGTCCCCAGTAGCGAACAACAGGCGGTGTCTTTTGACCGTGATATGGTCACAAAAAAGCTCTAGTATTTGCCAGTTATTTTTATTTCAACGTGTGATATGGCTCTCAGAGAACATCTGGCGATTTTGAGCTGCAATTTGTTTATGTTTAGAGCATTGCTTTTGCCTACAGGCAAGTAATTCATATATATTAACACATTTGATGTATATATATATATATATATATAAATAGAAAGAGAGAGAGAGCTCTCATCACCTCTTCACCTTGCCACCATTGCACTGTCGATGCCCTGAGGCCAACCAGCTGGCTAGCTGCAGAGAAGTCCATGTTATTCAAATGTGTGTGCTTTTAATTTTTGAGGGCAGTGGGATGGGGAAGGGCAGACGTGACCTAGTACTCAATGGTGACAAATCTGTGCTCCCATGGGTACATGAGTCATTGACTAAAGGGGGGGTGGCGGCATCCATAGGCGGCAAGAGATTCATTTGTTTGGGAAAGCCGTTTTTCCACCAAAGTGCAGGCAGTGGAATTAGTCTACTATGGGAGGTTGCTTATTTGGACACTACGTTACAACGGATTCGCCATCGCCCGGTCAGTGTATTTTCCACTCAGCGTTTTAATCTCTTGCACACCGTCAATGGTAGTGTCACAGGTCTCCAGATGGATGGATGAATGGGTGATGTGTGGGACGGTGTCCACGGGCCTGATTGGGTCTGATGGGCTCGGCAGAGCGGCTGCCCCCAACCTGTCGTATTCTGTTAGGCCCCGTGCCGACACGGACCCCTCTATGAGAACCGACTCCTGGGGAAAGAAGGTAACTGATTGAATGGTTAGCAGATAGAGACATGCAGATTGAATAGAGGCTGATGGGAAAAATTAATTGGAACGTGGGGGGTGGGGGTTTAGAAGCATACATACGACATATGGACAGCTCATCTAGTGCCCACCCCCCCTTCCCTCTTCCACTAGAAGTGTCCAATAGGGAATGGCAATCAACACACAACAAATGGGGCAAATCCCCCTGCGAAGCGACGTATGGTATTCAAAGCCGATTGGGGGAGTCTTGAAGTGGAAGGGCCTGTGAATAAGGGATGAAGAACTGAAGGCTGGTTCTTTTTTTGGGAGATTTTGAAAGACTATGACGCAGTATGAATGGCAAAAAAATTTTGCTTCAGAGGGTATGAGCCTGAAATCTCTGAGCTTGAAATGAGCCTGAAAGATCTCACCAAACTGCTGTGTTAAATGATGATCTACAGAGGGATTTATGTGGCATATGGTACAGTATGTGTATACCATATAATAATACATGCAACTTTGCAGTATTTTCTTGGCTAAAATGTACATGAAAATGGGAATTTATAAAATTTTTGAACAATATTTTTGACAGACTAATGTAATCCCTTTTTTGGGGGGTGGGGGAGAGAGCGCTTAATAATTAATATTTTTGGGAATGTAGGAGGTTGAAACGGGTGCAGTGCAGTGGCATTGAGAGCAGCAGGGCCGTTTGCTCTCCTCTCCAGCCTGACGGCTCGGTCACAACGCCAGGGTCGCTGTGTTGGCTCGGCGCTCGATCTACGCGGCAAGGACAACGAGCGCAGACTAAAAATGGCTCCTGAATATTTCAGGGAATATTTGCTTTTGCTTTGTTGACAGTAAACAATGACTCAGTCCCATAAACATATGTATCGAGCCTTGGCTGTCTGCTGCAAGGTCCAGATAAAAATATATTTGATTTTTCCAAAACTCGCTCGGTTCACTTTGACCAATTTTGAGAGAATCAACATTTTTGTTTATTTTAAATCGGTGGAGTTTTTTTGCATGAAAAATCACGTTTTAATACTTAAATCCATAAGAATAACAGTGTAAAAGTAAAACTGCAAATATCTAACCATTTATCAGAAAAATACTACCCACCTTGAAAAATACGGTTTTGAAAAAACACTCTTCATTTAGGCTTAACATGGGGTGTAGGCCGCACTCTTTGAACAACACTGCTCTGAAGCGGGAGTCAAGTGTCGAGAAACAACGTGCTAGCACCCCAGTGAGGGATCTTATACTTCCGTTATTTATGAATCGTTTGTTGTTTGTCTGTCTGGGAGGCTTTGCTGATTGAATAGCTGTATGAGAATACAACTCCCCCCCCACACACACTTTCTATGTGCACTGTTAACAAATATGTGTAGGTGTCTTTTTAAAAAGCCCACATGGTCGCATCCATCTGTCTCTTTTAAATGTAATTAATTGGGAGGCAGGAGACGCTGTCATCGGGGGTGTTCAATCTAGAATTCCTCTATTACTATTATTACATTCAGAAGACGCTCTTATCCAGAGCAACTTACAGCTTACATTTCTTTACATACAGCTGATATCTTTTGAGTTACAAGCCCAGTTCCCTAAGCGTTACACTACATTGCCTTCCCAGTATTGAGATGCATTACTTTCAAGAGGCTTCGTGTTTGCATAGGGGGCACTCTGTCAGACCACACCGATCACCATTTTAAGTTACGATCCCAGTTCTCTAACCACTGCACCGCCGCCTCTATCCCCTTAAGACCCTGGCATTGCCGGCTCAGTAGCTAGTGGACCTGCCAGTGTAAATAAAATAAAATAAAATAAAAAAACCTCCCCTCACGTACACAAACAGAAGTACAGAGACAGGAGCTCAGGAAGTCAGGAGCTCTCTGTGCATCAGAAAGAAAGCTGCAATGCCCCAGGGCCACGGAGATGGAGCATCATGACATTTTAGTCAGAGATGTTACCGTCCCCTTGTTACAGCTGAAGGGAGTGGAGCAGTGACTTTACGGTTCAAAGGACACAGAATCCCCCATCGCTCTCAGACTACGGGGAGAAACAGCAGCGGGATAAGAGAAACGTGTCCAGCGATGCAGAAGCAGGAAGCTTCTATCGGCAGGTGCTCCCAATCTGGCCGGGGAAAAAGAATACGCAAAACAAAATGAGGCTTGGGTCCAGTCGCGGAAGAGGGTCTTGGGCTGTTGGGTCTTATTTTTAGATTGTTTGATTGTGATGCGCTGTCTAACCTCAGGGTAGGAATTCTTCATGGTTATCCTGTATTAAAAATTTAAAAAAGGCATTGGGAATAATAATAATAATAATAATACAATTCCTGGCCCTTGAAAATCACAATAGCACAAACCGCGTGCTTTAAAAAGAAGAGGGTTGGCCTCCCGAGTGGTCCAGTGGTTACCACGTTCGACACTGGCCACGGAGACCGGGGTTCGATTCCCTGTGCCATCGGGGTGGCAATTGGCTGTCCGCCCCAGGGAGGGGGGAGGGAAGCCGACACACACAGTTCGCTGCGCATAGGAGTGGTTCTGGGGTACCGGAATTACAGTCGACGGCACGACGAGTGTTGTCTCGGAGGAGGCAGCGCTACGCCCTTGTCACTGCCGGTCACAGGACTACGGCAGCGAACTATAGGGGGAAGGGGGATTGAACAAAGCACATGTAACTGGCTACCAAATTGGGAAAATAAAATAATTTAAAAAAAGAAGAGGGTTGCTTTGGTATGCTGGAGCAGTTATGTTTTGGGGCCTTGCTACCTGCCTGGCTACACCCCTTTACTTCATAGGACGTATGTCAGCTGTGCGACATCTGAACACATGGCAACACCAAATATTTGATAGGAAAGAATGCAGCACATGGCTTTATAGATGACTTTGCTGACCAGGAGGGGAACAAACGGACAAGCTACCTGCACTTTCAAATCGAAAAAAATAAGCTTTGAGCACAGTGTCATATAACACATGTGTGGTTGTCCTCTATACAATCATATAAATAAATACATTTCCCACTCCAGAAACTGCTAGTAGCTCTATTAGTTTGGTAAACTGTAAGGCTCTAGTGTGGTGAGATGGACAGCACAGGGCACAGGAGGGATTATCTGATTGGCCTTCTTCTGTCCAGTCCCATCTTTTCATGGAGGTCACGTGGCTCCACGCTTTCCGCGAACAACGTTGGCGTTGTGTCATTCCAATGCGCTGACAATAAGTGACATCACTGGCGGTATGCCACATTGGAGGTGTGAAAAAATATGGGTATATAAATATTACACACGTTTTATATAATGACACAAGTTGTGTAAAAATGTGTACTAGCACAACAGTTATAATTACATGCAATACACTGATTATAAGGTGTCCATTTTTAGGGAGGGATGAAATTGCAGTAGATTCCAGTCATGTATTGCCAAGAGTAGAGAGAGAGAGAGAGAGCAAGAGAGAGAGAGAGTGAGAGTAGAGCGAGAGCAATAGAGATAGCAAGAGAAAGAGAGAGAGCAGCACTTCATAATGCTAATGGAATACCAATGACACAGGTAGCACAGGGTACATGCAGATGGGGTGGGTTCAAGTGGAGCCGTGAGAAGGGCCCTGGGGCTCGAAGGGGTGGGGGTACACAGCTGAGAGCTCCCCCTTCTTCCCAGGCCCCCATATAAATGTGCAGTATATTCAATACCATGTGCAAAACTTTGTCTACACCCCCCCACACCTCAATTAAATATTCCTGCAGCTGAGCCAGATGAAGCCAGACTCAGTTTCTAAGGGTTCATCAAAGGAGAATGGAAGCGTGCAGAACATATGAGACATAAAAACCATTGTGAATACCAGACACACAAAAAAACCCACATTCTCTCCACTGAAGCGCTAGAATAATACCCTGAAAACCTTGGACGGCAGCTTTGAAGTACCAGTTCAACTTGAGCTCGCACTTCAAGAGTATTCATGCAGCAGGGCCCCCTCTCGACCGTGCAGAGTTCATTCTGTTTTTTCTTCTCCATTAAATATTAATTTGTGCTTCAGTACCTTCACTTACTGTGCAGAACGTCCACAGACCGTCTTCAGAAAGGGTTCTGCGCTTTATAATTTATACATTATACATTTTCATGAGTGCATGTGGTGCTTTGATATACAGGGCCATCTATAGTTTTTTTAGCGATGACATCATGACACTAAATGCCATAAACAAGCAACAAGAAAATGTGTTGCTTGACATCTATGTCGCGTAAACCCTCTTACAAGGGGACTATTGGGGGTTAAGTGTCATAAAGCTACGTTCGGGCTTATCTTGGAATGTTTGTGAACGCAACGGGAGGAATAGACATTGTTCCACATCGCTTTGACAGTTCTGTGTTCATTCCACTTGCAGAGTAGCATCAGCATAAGAATGTGTTACGTAGTGCATAGGCTAATGCGCTAGGCTTAGAACGCTCTGCTATAAGCCTGGGTGTAACGTGCTGAATTCAGACCGATAAAGCACCCACAGTTTTGAGATGTGGCCCATATTTTTTTAACAAATCACATCTCAGCGGGTGGGGATGGCGGTCCAAGGTGCTTGTGCAAACAGGGCTGTACGCATCATGGCTGCACACCTTGGAAAGAACAGATGAAGATAGATCTCCTGTAGTCTCCATTTCTTAGCGTACTCAACGAATGTTGTAGCTTTGCTAGCTCTCAAGGAAATAGCATGTAGCTTGAGGAACATAAACTGTGAAATTAAGGAATGTGGTTGATTAGCAAGAATGTCAAATATATCACAATTCAAACAACCTTCTTCTGTCTAATGTCGACACAGCCACAGCCACGTCTCTGTTGGTAAGTCAAGAGTCTCTCAAGATCTCACTGCTGGGGCTCTGAGACTACGTGATGCAGTACGGCCCTCCTAATTGTGGCGGCATCTGTTGTCAGGGTTTCAATCCGATGGAAGCTAACAATCTCAATGGAGGCTAACAATCCGATTCAAGCTAACAATCTCAATGGAAGCTAACAATCTGATGGCTGCTAACAATCTTGATGGAGGCTAACAATCCGATTCAAGGTAACAATCTCGATGGAGGCTAACAATCCGATTCAAGGTAACAATCTCGATGGAAGCGAACAATCTCGATGGAAGCTAACAATCTCGATGGAAGCTAACAATCTCGATGGAGGCTAACAATCCGATTCAAGTTAACAATCTCGATGGAGGCTAACAATCTTGATGGAAGCTAACAATCTCGATGGAAGCTAACAATCTCGATGGAGGCTAACAATCCGATTCAAGCTAACAATCCGATTAAAGCTAACAATCAATCTCGATGGAGGCTAACAATCTCGATGGAAGCTAACAATCTTGATGGAGGCTAACAATCTCAATGGAGGCTAACAATCCGATTCAAGCTAACAATCTCAATGGAGGCTAACAATCTCGATGGTAAGCAGTTATAATAGGGGCAGTTTTCCTGTCAATAAAAGGGTGAAGACAGGCGGCCTGTCGCCACGTTGATAATGTTGCCAAAACATGTGGCCTTTCTGGAGAGGTCATGGCGAGCCAACCGACAGCAAGGAGAAAGAGAGAGAGAGATGCCAGTGATTTAACAATTAAAGACAAAATCAATGACGGAGCGCCAGAGCAGAAGATGCAGGGGGTGAGTGGCCGCACTTTGCTGACGCACACAAAATAGTCCCGTTAGAAAAAAGGGCCAGAGTGTTATAAGTGTGGATCTTTCAGTGATTAGATACCAGGAAGAGAAGACAGGAAGGGGGCAAGGGAGGACACGCTGCATGCAGGGGTCACGCAAGTCTGGATACCCAGCTGGGTTTGTGCGTGTGTGTGTGTGTGTGTGTGTGTGTGCGTGTGTGTGTATGTGTATGTGTGTGTGAGTGCATCTGTGTGTGTGTGTGTGTGTATGTGTGTGTGTGTGTGTGTGTGTGTGTGTGTGCGTGCCTGTTTGTGTGTGTGTGTGTGTGTGTGCGTGCGTGCATGTGCATGTATGTATGTATGTATATGTGTGTGTGTGTGTGTGTGCGTGCATGTATGTATGTGTGCGTGCGTGTGTGTGTGTGTGTGTGTGTGCGTGCCTGTTTGTGTGTGTGCGCATATGTGCCTGCGTGCATGTATGTCTGTGTGCGTGTGTGTGTGTGCATATGTGTGTGCGTGCGTGCATGCCTGTTTGTGTGCGAGTGTGCATTTCGGCCAGGAGGAAAGACTGTTTACACCTTGTGGCTCTCTAGATGCATCCCTTGGGAGGGCATCCCTTGTTATCTCAACCAACAGCGCACGCTGCCGGAGATCTAGATCTAGACCATAGCGATGAATTCCGTACCGCACAGAGAGCACTCTCCTGAGAGAAGGGAGCGCTTTGAGTCCCTGGGAGAAGGAGTGGACGGTCTGTCCTTGGAGCGAGGGACGAGCTGAGATGCGGCTGTATGTAGGGGAGTCAGAGGTGAGCGCAGTATGGGTGGCGGTGAAGGAGAAACGCACTGCCGAGCAACACCTGTCAGGGCAGTCTGTTCCAGCGCTGCAGAGGGTACAGCGCTTTATACAGGGAAGCAATACATCCCAGCGCCCTGGGCGCACAACATTTTCCATGACTGTTATCCGTGTCACTATCTTTTTATGTTTAATCAATTGTTAAATGTTAAATGTTTACATAAATGACATTCAATTTTAATCTTCAGAAATGTTAAAAAAAATCAAATAACAAATATAAACGAGTCTACATTTACCTATTGCCCTTTTGGAATAGCTTTTGTTTCTTTTAAAAAATAAAGTCTAGATAGATTTTTTTAGTTTTTTGGGGGGTTTTTCGCACACAAAATGGATGACCCCAAACAGCACGAGGGGAAGGCTGACATTTTGTTTCAGTATTGGGAGACTTTGTATCACGGAGAGAAAGAGTGAGCAGTCGTGTAATTTATATAATTTATATGGACTACCATATTAATATGTTCACATTTACATAAAGAATGAAATACACTGGTAAACATTCTTAATAATACAACATTGGTTGTGTAGGATACGTTTACAAGGGAAATAGAAAGGGGAAAATATAATAATAATAATAATAATAATTTAATGTACCACTCAAAGGGCTTTACAGTGAAGGGGTGAAAACTCACCTCAACCACCACCATTATACAATATAATTTTAATTTGTTGTGAGAATTCCTATAGCATCTGTATTGTACTTGTCTTCAATGGTTGTTCTACTGTAGCTACTGTAGGTTAAAACTGCTATATTTGTTTCTGCTACTATTCAGTGCAGTGAAGCCCATTGTTTCAGACGCAAGCATTATTAGGAATAGATAAATTAGTCACAGGGTGTAATAGTCTGTCCTCTGAAATTTATTTTCCACTCACTGAAATTTCAGGGCCGTGGCCTGCTGGTCTGGTTACAACGTCCGACGCTGGCACTTCACCACGTTCAGTTATCAAAAAGTAATCCACCCCAGGGAGGGGGAGGGAAGCCGACGTGTGCCAATGTCAGATGTCGTCATTTTTTAAATGTGCTGACAAATTGGGAGAAAATGGCAAACAAATTTATTTCATCAGTTATAAATGACAAATGTCGTATTTTTTTAATGTTTTATATTTATTTCACAGTTATAAATGACAAATAATATGTTTTATACGGTGTCAGTGATGTAAGGATAATAACGTCATTGTATGATGCTTTATTTTAGACGGCTACTGTACTGTATATGTGGCCACTATACATTTGAATGACCAATCAATTGATTAAAGTCAAATCCATTCATTAAGCATGCATAATTAAGCATTAGGCCATAATGAGGCATTAGACATTCGCTTATTCCCATTTGGGTCATATAAAGACAGTAAACTATGAAAATATTTAGCAAAACTTTTGGTCCCCTTTGGCGCATACTTGACGCCCTTGGCTTTTCGATCTGACCATATTGATCATTCCTGGCGTGACACAATTACATAGTTCTCCTTTTTTATTGATTATATTTAAAAATAGAACACACCTGCACTGGAACTCCCCAAACCATTTCTGATATCAGCCTCTGCTGTGAACCACTGTAATGTCTTTTCTGACCTATGTGAAAACATGCACAAAAAATGCTGTATTTTTTTCTAAGATTGCAAAAAAACCCAACCCAAAACCCCATTCCAAACAGACAGAAAAGAAAACACAATACATCATTGAAATTACTTTACATAAGTCCTGCATTTATACTAATAAATGGAGCTCGGCATCCAGAAATGGGGTAATTGATCAAAAGTGGAGTGGATGTGATAGGGGCCATTGCATTTCTTATTACACTGTAATGGACAAGGGCAGCAATTAAGTCGATGCCCCAGAGGAGAGGCAAAAGCATGTGCCATGGATTGAGCTGTGCTTTATTATTTTGCAGTTCAAACTGCACTTTTTCGTTCCATACATTTGGTATCCGCCATCTTGGGTTGTTTTCCTGTACATACCTAGAGTTAACAGACTGTCTCGAACTATGGAACATTGTCTACACAAAGGCATAATTTTGTATGAATATAATGATTTTATGGGGAATGGATGGATATAGTTTGGATGGTTTGATGAATAAATATTAACCAGTAAATATTATAGTATAATATATATTATTTAATATTATATATTGAGGAATCAGCATATATTATTGATTAATTATATCTTACCAGAATGTGTAATGCAGCTTTCAGCTTATGACTTCAGCTTCTGCTAATCAATTACTTTTCACATTTCAAGCTGTGGCTGTTTATCTGAACACTTCTCTGGTGAGTGATGTTTTTTAAAGGACTGTAGCAGGGTGACCACCTCGCCAGGTGACGGGTGGGAGGACAAAAACACCAGGAAAAAGGGTTCTGGTGGGCCAGCGGCCTCTTTAGTTCCCCTATTCCCGTGGGTAGTCAAAGCAAACAGATAAAATAGCCAAAAAAGAAAGCTGGCCTAAATAATGGAACTGATGGTAACAAACAAAGGCTCTCTCCAGGCTGTGCTTTCATAAAGGCCTAAACGAAGACAATGGCCAATACCTGAGCTGATTGCTGATCACAGAAATTTGGTTGGCCACCCTGGGTGCCACCCTACTTCACCTGGCTCTTGATAGGCTATTAGGTTGTCAATCACAACCTTTCAAATGTATTATATTTTGAATGTCCCCCCCTGTGTGGTTCTGTGCCACTCTTGGGCCACCCCTGTTAAAGTGGTCTAGGCCCGCCACTGGCTGATCAGCCTCAGGTGAGCCTGCTTGCAGGTGAGGCCGCTGCTGTCCAAGGACCTGTAGGCTCCCCAGGCTGAAGTTAAGCACCATATCAACGGCTCGCAGAAAACATAACTCGACCAGCTGCATGTCAATAGCTATTTGGGGGAAGCAGCTCAATTCATGCTTAGGAAACTTAAGATAAAAACGGAATATCCGGGCAGGTTTATTAATGCGTTAATTACTGACGTGAACATAACATTGTTTTCATTTTGCGAATAAATAAATCGCTCGGGGTGTAATTACATCCTACAGCGGTAATGTGAGCTCACGCGGGGACGGTAATCCTGTTTTAAAACGTTTTTTCGTTGCCTTTTAAAAGGAGGCATCATTTTCAAGGACTGTTACAACAGCAGCCAATGGAGCACAGAGGATAACACCGCTTAAACCAAAAAGCTTCCTTCTCGTTACATAGAACCTTCGGCTCAAATCCCTCCTCATTCACGCGGGACAGAATCTTGCAGCGTAGAGCTTCCAGTGGCTCAACAGCTCCTGCTTTAGGGAGGTCCCTCGGCCAGGAATGAGCCGCGGTGTTAATTCATAAATTCACAAGACAGTGTTTCTCGGGGAGCTTATAGGATCAAAGCAAATGGAAGTGGTGCAGGGCATTAAAGACGGATTGGATCGGGGTCATAGAAAAGGCACTCGCCTGGAGTGCAGATTGCCCACTGCAGCTGGCTGGGAGTCCCGTTTGGGGGGCGGCGATTGACTGTCCACCCCAGGGGGATGGGGGAGAGAAGCTGGTATGAGCTCGCCATGTGCAAAGAGTTTCAGAGTTACGGTTGACAGCTTGGTGAGCTCGGAGGAGGCGTCTTTGGCACTGCCGGTCCCAGAGTTGCGGTATCGAGCCTGTGTGTGTGTGTGCGTGCCTGGGAGGGATACGGACAAGGGTACAACTGGCTACCAAATTGGGAGAAAATGTGGAAAATCTGAAATAAAATGTGTAAATATGTGGATTTATCACAACAGGCTGGAGTGAAATATGATTTACTCTTATTATTCATTCATTATTATAAGTAAAGCAGTGATTTAAATTAATGTAGGATTATTGTGGTTTATTCAATACTAGTATATTGATATTACAATATTAATATAGATAAAAATAAATGAGCAATTATTCATTATTATTATTTTTTATTGCAATTAATAGCTTCTGCTGACAATGATTCAGTCTAAGCATAATGTTGAAACTTTGAGAAAGAAAACCAAATAGAAGGTTTAAATAAAGTCACCCTTTCTAATTGTATTTCTGATAAATACCAGCAATGATTAAATACGGGCCGTGCTCTTCTGAATACTCGGCCATCCTGAATATGAAATGAATGAACTGAACTTGTCTTGATTCAGATCATGATCCGCATAATTTCATCATAAATATTTCAAGTGAACCTAATGGGGCCTAACTTCAGAACAGGAAGAAAGCATGTTTGAAACAAGAAGCTTCCTGCCTACATTGGGATCTGGAACGGCCCCCGTGAACTTCCAGAATGTCGTGAATGTCGATGTTGGCATTCAGACTGTGCTGCTGACCTCCTCTGCAATGACAAAACGACCTCATCACTCCTCCCTGTTACTCCTTCCTGTGACTCCTTCCTGTTGCCCCTGAAAGGTGAATATATTGACTTATATTTAAAGGACATCAGAGGTAGACCCATCTCACACTTCCTGCGAGCGAACAGAATCGTTTCCAACGGGCCAGCTGCAGCGAATCAATAGGGCCGCGGCTCTGCTCTCGCATCAAAGCGCTCGCGTTCTTTGGAACATTAAGGAGCTAATTCAGCTAAGTCTTTTCCGCCTTGAGTAAATTAATATTTAAGATGTGACCCTTTCAGGTATTTATCTGCCGGTATGACTGCGCAAGGTGACCTTAGTGTATTAATGGAAGGTGTTTTCAGTCAATAAACGTACGCTTTTACATAAAAGTGCACCTGTCGTGTGCTTTTGGTGATGCCACCACTACAGCTGCTGTTACTGCTCAATTATGAGTTACATTTGACATTTCGCAGATGCTCTTATCCAGAGCAACTTACATGGTTTTACATTTCTTTTACATTTGTGAGTAAAATAATACATAGTTTAATTAATCATATTTTCCTCATGGACCGGTGCATAATTTGACATTGAGGACGCTGGGACTGCTTTGACAAACAGTGAGGCGTCAGGCTGGTCCAACTCCGCGATAGCTCAGCGACAACATGGGTGCACTATGAACAAACAGTGATATGGCACGACAGATGTTGTTTTGTGAGTTGTTTTGGGGTTTTTTTTGCGTGTGGATTTTGGAGCCGCATTTTTTCTTTCTTTCCCGTGACCAAGGACGTTCTCACCAAAGCCGTTCTCACCATCTGCACCACTGCCGAGTCCAACTGGTCGTCCTGCCTGCCCAGGTTTAACAGATGTTTTCCTCGGGCTATACCCAAACGAAGAAGAAGAAAATAAGTACATTTTAACGTTTTACTTTTGAGCAGCGCCATAAAAATATGTTTATTTACAATATCGACCGCAGCACACTTTAGGCCCTGTGCCATTTAGGGAACAGGAAGAGGAAGGTGTGTTTCAGGGTTGAGATGTTCTTGGTCTCGACGGGGATCCCGGATATGGCTTCTGCATAACTTTGTTAACCAGGCCTTGGCTTCCTAAAATCTGATTGGTTCCAGCAGATTTCTGACGGTGGATTTGGTTGGCTTAATCAGTTTATCATCTCACGCACCCACTCTATCGTGGGATTCGCCGGAAGTAGTAACTGGCCAATTGGTCTATTAGCAAAGCATGTCCCATGAGTTTGGACAGCATTACACCACATTACATTACATTACATTACATTACAGGCATTTGGCAGACGCTCTTATCCAGAGCGACGTACAACAAAGTGTTAACCGTCAAGAACAGTTTAGCTGAAAGCCACCCTAGTGGGAAGTACAGTTCCTGGGTGCTAAAATGTTAAACTAGGACCCTGTAGGTAAATCTGTAGCCACATCATACATCAGAGTGAGAAAGTAGTCAGGCTCATTGTTAAGATTCTAACAGGCGAGACTAAGATGTTCTGGGGTGAGTTGACTTGGAAGGGAGCAGGGAGGATGTTCTCCAGAGAGATGGTGAGATCCAAGCCTGCCGTTATTTGCTCAGGAGGAACCATGTGTATACGATCCAGGCCATGCCATTGTGCACTGCACCCCTGCATTATAAAAAGACTACTCGCTGAGTTTTGGTATCCACTATCTGTCTGTCTGCCCGACTTGCTGGCGCTAAATTGATACGACTCCTCATGAGCAGGTGGTGTTTCAAATTATGATGTGCACAAATGAATTAATTTAACCGCTTTAGCTGCAACAGTCTTGAACGCTCTGTGTGATGTCCTTCCCTTATGAATTATATCAAATAAACAGATTTCGCTAGCTCTGGAGCTTTGGTGGCTCATTTCATAACTATGGAAAAGCAGAAATGGAGATCAATTCTGTATTAGAATTCTGTATAAGAGGATCAATTCAAAATGCAGAGTATTTTGGTCTACCTGCAGTGGTGAAAGGTTATTAACAGGAAGGTGGAGCAGAGACACCAAATGGTAGGTGTAGACTGAAACTGCAAAGATAGGTTTCCTCGTTAGTGGCATGAGAAAGATTATTGGAAACTGAGGGTTATCAACCAATAGAGCAGGGTTACTCAAATCACGGTCCTCGTGGGCTGAGCACTGCTGTTTTTCCACTCCTTTTACCTGGGGGTCAGGTGTGAGGACACTCTGGCCAATCATTTGTGCCAATTGTTCAATTAGCTACCTGAGATAAAGGAAAACCAGGACCAAATTTGGATTCATGGGCCAGTTTTGAGTAACGCTGCAATGTGTTAAAGACAGAGGTGAAGGGGAGAGGGCCAGGGGATGCGACTGGACAGAACCAGGTGTTGGTGACACTTTTACACAGAATTATGAGGAATTCCTAGGTTTCCCCCTGTCTACATGAGAGTCCCAATTCTGGGTCTGGAAGTCATGAGTCTGCCAGATTCTTCCTCCTCACGAATGTGAAGAAGTTTGCAGAAGTGGTTCTGTGTGGCTCAGTAGGTATAGCAATGGCAATGCTTAGGTTGTGGGTTCATATCCCACTGGGGCCACATATACTGAAAATGTATACATCCACTACTGTAAGTCGCTTTGGATAAAAGCGTCTGCTAAATGGCATATATTATATTATTATTGCAGATTCTTCAGCTAAGTGATAATTGTATCACTCTTGTTGTGTTGTTTTACAAGACATGACAGCAAACGAATGTCTAAAAGGCCACCAAATTAATTAAAACTCCAGTGGAACGTTACACTCGTATAATGCCAACTCGTCTAATGCGCAGTATGTAAATAATGAATCCAGGTTTCCCCTTTTAAGCCGAAGCAGACCCGGGAATTTACCAGATCGGACCTACCTCCGGACACGGGTATCGTCGAAGGTCAATCCCAGGAAAAAGCCCAGGGGCCATATGTACAAAGAGTAGTAGTACTGATCTAGGATCAGTTTAGCCTTTTAGCTTATAATGGATATGGTTAGGATATGGACAGGGGAAACCTGATCCTAGATCGGCACTCCTACTCTTATACAGCCCCAGTGTTGTATAGGAGGGGTGTTAGTGAGCTCCAGTGAGCTCCAGTGCTGTATAAGAGGGGTGTTAGTGAGCTCCAGTGAGCTCCAGTGAGCTCCAGTGTTGTATAAGAGGGGTTTTAGTGAGCTCCAGTGAGCTCCAGTGCTGTATAAGAGGGGTGTTAGTGAGCTCCAGTGAGCTCCAGTGTTGTATAAGAGGGGTGTTAGTGAGCTCCAGTGCTGTGTAAGAGGGGTGTTAGTGAGCTCCAGTGCTGTGTAAGAGGGGTGTTAGTGAGCTCCAGTGTTGTATAAGAGGGGTGTTAGTGAGCTCCAGTGCTGTATAAGAGGGGTGTTAGTGAGCTCCAGTCAGCTCCAGTGAGCTCCAGTGCTGTATAGGAGGGGTGTTAGTGAGCTCCAGTGAGCTCCAGTGCTGTGTAAAAAACTCCCAAGACTGAAGCAGCAAGGACAGGTTTCCCAGAGTGAGGGGGCTGAAAATGACGACAAGCGATCAGAGGCTCACGGCTCAGGCGCTGAGCCAGCTGGAGAGGAGCCTGAGGGGAGAGAGAGAGAGAGGGGAGAGAGAGAGAGAGAGAGAGAGAGAGAGAGAGAGAGAGAGAGACAGAGAGAGAGAGAGAGAGAGAGAGAGAGAGAGAGAGAGAGAGAGAGAGAGAGAGGGAGAGGGAGAGAGAGAATTCAGTGATATATGAACACCCGCAGAGCCTTGGAGGAGTGGACGGAAGCAAAGTTGTCAGCAGAGAGAGAGAGAGAGAGAGAGAGAGAGAGAGAGAGAGAGAGAGAGGGGGACAATGCAGGGAACAGTTTGCAGTGGCAGGGGGGAGGTGGAGAGAAAGAGAGCGAGAGAGAGAATGCAGGGAACAGTTTGCGGTGGCGGGGGGGGAGAGGCGGTTGTCAGTTTCTGCCTGGATTTATGAGTGATGGCATGCTTTCTTCACTGCAGAAAGAGAGGAGGAGAAAGAGAAGAGGAGGGAGCTCAGAGTATGATTAATGTGCTCATGTAGATACATGAATATGCATACGTACAGGTAATTGCCAAAATAAAGGAAACACTGACATGAAAAGTGTCTAATTAAGGCGTTGGGCCACCCCGAGCTGCCAGGACAGCTTCAGTGTGCCTTGTTATAGATTCTACAAGTGTCTGGAACTCTATTGGAGGGATGCATTACATTTACATTTACATTTTAAACATTTAGCAGATGCTCTTATCCAGAGCGACTTACAAAATACATGGTAGGAACAATCATAGTTTGCGTATGAGATCAGTGCAGCACCATTCTTCCACAAGAAGTTCCATCATTTGGTGTTTTGCTGGAAAACACTGTCTCAGGCGCCGCTCCAGAATCTCCCATAAGTGTTCAATTGGGTTGAGATCGTTTTCATACTCATCAAACCATTCAGTGACCACTCATGCCCTGTGGATGGGGGCATTGTCATCCTGGAAGAGACCACTCCCATCAGGATAGAAATGCTTCACCACAGGATGAAGGTGATCACAGAATGGCTTTGTATTTATTGCCATATACCTTTCCCTATAAGGGGTTGAGTGGACCTAAACCATGGCAGGAAAATGCACCCCACACCACAACAGAGTCGCCAGAACCCTTCACCATGGGAAACATGGGAAACAAGCACTCGGGCCTGTAGATTTATTTTGGCATGCTTGGTGAAAATAGGGTGAAGGATGACTCATCTGTCCATATGTCTTTTTTCCGCTACTCATTAGACCACTGCCTGTGTTCTTTGCACAACTTTACTCGCAAACCTGCATTTTTAGGTGTAATCAGGGGTTTATGCACCTCCACCCAACCATAGTATCCCTCTCTGTGAAGCTCTTGACAAACTGTTCTTGATGAAAAACACCCTAGTTTGATATCTGTAGTCAACAGATTCACAGTTGCTCATCTGTTTTGCCTTGCATCTTGAACCAATGCACAGACATCACGGTCGAGGAGTCTGCGCTTTCGACCACAGACCCTAGATGATGATGTCTTTCCCTCAGACTTCCATGCCAATATCGCCTTAGCCGCTGCTCCTCCTGAAACATCAGCAGCAAGGTGAGCAGTCTTCGTCACTGAAGCTCCTGACAAACGTGCCCCAACAATCACCCCTCTTTCAAAGTCACTGAGATCTCTTATCATAGCCATAACAGCCAAAATAATGGACAGCTGGACCTGCCTTGCAGTTGTATACGTGACCCTAAGAATGATGGTATGTTAATGACTTAATTAGCTCCCCACACCTGTGTGGAAGCACCTGCTTTCAATATAAATATAAAAATGGCAACACCAATGCAGAGTCACTTATACAATAGGGTGTTGTGTGGCCTCATTATGGGCTGTATGCGCCATGGCGACTCTACCAGCGTCTGAAATACTGCAGGAGGAATATGACGCCACTCTTCCATGAGAAAGCCAATCAACTCACACTTAGTTGATGGAAGTGGAAAACACAGTCTCAGGCGTCGTTCCAGAATATCCCATAAGTGCTCGATTTGGGTTCAGATGTGGTGACTGAGAAGGCCGTGACATATATGGAAAACGTCAAGGCCTTGCTCCTCAAACCACTGGGCAACTACTCCTGCTCTATGGACGGGGGTGAGGGGGGGGCTGGGGTGGGCATTGTCATCTTGAACAACACTCCTTTCTTTCTCCTTTCTGCAAAGAAATGCTTTTAACACGGTGTGAAGATGGTCACTCAGTGATGATTGACACCGATCTAGCCTTCTATAGGCCAAGCTACACCACACACATCGCTGCAGCAGTGCTACAAAGCAGCGCAGTGAGCCGCACTAATTAAAGAGGCAGTGGATGGGGTAACCTACACCAGGAGTGAACCTTTAACAAGTGAACACAGTAAGGGGTGCATTGCTGGAGCAGCGCAGCGTCGTCTTTTGCGTCTGTTCTATATTTGCCGCTTGCTGTGCAGCAGAATGAAATGTTTACAGACAAAAAAGTGGCTCTAAAACGCTTGGCATTCACAATTTGATTTATATTGTATCATTATATTACTGTGCGTGTGCCCCTAGTTCTCTCCTACATTTGTGGAGAATATCAAGGGCAGATATTTTAGGAAGCCGCTAAAAATACAGCAACTACAAAGTATCTCTGTATTTTTTGTATTGCCATGGCAGAAAATAGACATAAAACTCAAACCTGAAAAAAGGCAAACTGCGTTTCACCATCTGATGTTGTGGAGGGCGGTGGGGAGATTTGGAGATTTGGAAAATGAACAACAGATGCTGGCCAAATGACGTAGAAGTGAATGCACAGATCCAATTACGAAATTGGAAGACACATTCAGATCTCGCTTTGACAGTTGGCAGTTTAAAAACAAAGCCCCTGATTTACAGTCCCAGACAAAGGGAATCAAACAATTGTAATGACGGGTTTAGAATCGTCTGGTCAAATGTTAATGACATATAACGTTTCAATCTCAAAGATGTGAAAGCTAATCATAAACAACGATCGATAGCAAACGTTTCAAGTCAGTCCGAACTTAACGTCAAGGTTACATAGCTATGTCGTTTGCTAGCTAACAAGCTAGGGGGAAGCAACTGCGCATGACTACCACTGTGCAGGATAATTAAACGTGAGAAGGAGGGACGAGATCATTTATAACTCGAGAAACAAGCGACAGAAAAATGTGCGTTTCTTTGCACGAGTTAACGTATAGCTTAAAAGAAAGGAGAAATACTGACGTATTTACATGACATGATTACTTTTTTTTTTTTTAGTTCCGTTAGCCTGCCCTTGCCCTCGTGTGAGAAAGTGACCATATATTTCCATTCAATTTAGTGTTGCTCCCTTCATTAAATCTACACGCAGCCTCAGTAGCACCTCGGTTCGTTGCTTGAGCACATACTTTCCCATGTTAACAGGATATCAGGGCCGTGCACAGACATTTTGGTGGGCAGGGGCTCAAGCTAAAAAAAAGGGCACTCACCCCACCGACACGCACTATTGCCACCCCGATGTTGCCACACCGCCGCCATCCATAATCACACACCATGTTCATAACATGGGACTCATTTAAATTCTACTTAAACACATTATTCCACGAAGAAACCACAGATTTGATGTAGTAATGCAGTCAGTCAGTGTTCAGTTGTTTAGACCAATTCAGTCACATTAGATCAGTGGTTTCTTTGAGAAAGAACCTGGGACCTGTTTTACCTTTCATTATAAGTAATGATAAGATTCTAGATCAGCAGTCCTACTCTGACATTCTTGCTACATAAGCCCCCTGAATTTGGGGTTTCAAAACTTCCTTCTGTTTTCATGTTCTTTATCATTTTGTTACACTGCATATATTTGATAAATGAAACATATGGTACAACTACTGAACTACAGTTTGATCTTAGTAACATGTTTTTGAGCATCACACAGAGGAAAAGAAACCAGTATTATATTATATTCAAAAACGCACGCACGCACTAACACTACTTAAACACACTCATATATTTGTTACATCTGTGCATATGACTGAAAAACTGATCCAGGGTCAGAGAGTGAGAAGTATTTTGCCTTTCATTGGAGACAGGTGTATTTGCCTCTTCTAGCAGTGTTTATGCTGCTTCTCATTTCCCAATCAAAATGGATTGATTGATTGATTGAAACTTTTATTTTAACAGGGAAACACACTGCTACATGCCCAAACAATAATACACTTTTAAACATCACGTTTTTAGAAAACTGGCTATAAAGAAAAGGGGGTGACTACACTAAACTAGCAAAACTATGCAAAACGTAACTACCTGCTTCAGAAATTAATTGCATATTTGTAAGTTGTCCTGCATGACGGAGATAACGTCGTTTTAATGATAATTAGACTAGCTTACTTGCTCGCGAGTATCGAGGCTAATAATGACGAAATTACAGCGTGAAGGTGGCAAGTCCTACTGACCTACTTCATAGGTTTTTTTTAACGGATATATAACATACAAAGTAAGTAAGTGTTGTTTAATCGTGGTTTCATAATTAAAACAGTGCCTACCTGAGTGATATCATTCACCGTAACCGAACTGGGGCTGGGAATGCGGTGCTTTTCATGACAAGTTGTATTCGGAATGTCGGAAGATGCGACGTTGATGGATTTATTGATACAAAACCATTTGGGAGGGGGGGGGGGGTTGTTAGACACCAACCATAAAAAGGTTAAAAAAAACCTCAAGCCCCCCTTGGGCCCTATCTGTGCACGCGCCTGCAGAATATTATCCAACTTAACCAACTAGGAAAAAAGGTCTCTCACATAAAAGCACTGACCTAATCAGCAATCATCTACAAAGGTTCAATTCTCTATGCTTTCTCTCTGTATACTGCGACGGCTACTGGAACACAGCTGACAAAAGCGGTGTAGGCGCAGGATCTGCTTGCTTGCTGCTCCCACGCGCGCGGTGTCGACTCGGCTTTAAAGGCGGTGTGAGCCATGCCAGGCGAACGCGCCACACACCATCACAGAACCACCACAGACAATTGTATGATAGTTTCAGAGGGCTTATCAAATGACATGACTATACTCTAATCGGGATATTTCCACTGAATTAAAAAAGGCATCGAAATAGATCGAATGACAAGCTTCTTCGTCCCGCGCAGGTTGGCGCGTGCCATCTGCGGAGCACACAACCGTCCCGAGGCACTGTAATCAACCGTTTGATTTCGTGTCATCTTTATAAACAAGGTAAAAAATATATAAATAAAATAAAAACTCGCCTCTTGCTAGCAGCACCCATGCTAATGGACATGACAGAGCATTTCAAGATCTGACCCCATTTACGAAACACAAGGCTTCGTGAAAACTCATGAATCGTTGTCCAATTCAGTCACTTGTCAGAAGCTATTAACTCAAACAGCAATAGAAACTAAGTAGATGCTGAGCCTTTGGATTCTACTGGCTAAAACTGTGGCTCATGCCCAGTTTTTTACTCAGAGCCTATATATAACATATATCTTTATTAATATGGAACAGGGCTCTTCCCTGCTCTCGCAGTGGGAAGCTTTTCCACTGCAATAAATTCAGAAATTCCCTGCTACTGAATTACAGCTTCCCCCAAGAAAATGGGGCAACCGTCAGGCTATTGCCGTTGGCGCATGGCTTACTGTACACAGGTGTCAATACGACGCCTCGTGAAAACCTTGTTAAACATAGAATTATGTGTGATATTTAATCACCACTCTTCCTCACTGTTTAAAATGTCCTGTAGTGCCACTTGAAGTGTTTTAAGAGCACTTAGCGATATTTTGGAATATGAGAGTAGCTAACTGATGTTGTTTCCATGACAACGGTGGGGATCGGAAGGGGGATGAGGCAGCATAGGGCCTTGTTAAAAAACATCTAAAAACACACACCTACACACATAGTCATGCACGCGCGCGCACACACACAAAAACACTCTTCATAGGATTCATCCAAAACAGACGAAGGGAAAAAAGAAAGAGAAAAAAACCCCAAAAGAAAACAAAGACTAAGGGAAGAACGATATTAATCCACCCGAAGGTGAACTTTACATTGGCCTCGTTCATCAGTCACCAGCTCCTCCCCACGCTGTGGGCAAGACTCCGGGTCTGATGGATGTTCGCACGCGGGGAAAGTGACTGCGGCTAACAGACTGTGTCCCCCCACTCTGCCTACAGACCGTGGCGCCGCGGCCCCAAAACTTATAATAGATCTATCTGAGATGTGTCACGGCCCCGCCGCTGTTCCCGACACACTCGCTTCCCCCGGATCCGAACGGGGCGTCTACTTACATTCACCGGGGCTCTCTTCAAGGGCACTCCGAGCGCCTGCCGCCTGCCATTTAAGGGGAAAAAAACAAGGGTCTGAGTTAATTTGCCTGAGCCGCTGTACGCGAACAACACCGTTTCCATGGAGAACGTGTGCGTCAAGAGTTTCAGGTGCTACAGGTGCAGAAAGAAAACAAGCTCGCTTGTGCTCTGCAGGGAGGACTTCAAAATAGTTTTACATTGAATTAATTCTGTTGAGATGCACAAAAATAGGCCTAATTCTGTACATGTATAATTATTTGAGGTAATGGATTGACACTGGGTGATTTCAGAGAGCTTATGAAATGAAAATTCATTGTTTTGAGACACAGAAGAATAATTCTGTACACATTCTGTACTTAAACAACATTCATTCTTTTGAGATACGATCAGAGGGTCAGTTGTATAATCCTTTGCAAAATATGATAAACTATAGTGGTAACATGTAACAAATTTCAATGATAATTGTCATCATTTGAGGCTTGCGGTTCATTTTAATTGTATTAAGGCATCACAGGAATGCATATAGCTGGTGGGCATTAGCTGCTGTTTGCAGGGCTGGATCTTGATGTTCATGGGCTCTAGGCCTCACCTCCATGGCATTCTGGGAGATGGAGTTCTTAGATTTAACATTAGATTGGAGATATGATTTCATTTGCGTTGTTTATTTTTTATGACTATGTCACACGCCACGTGACAATCCCTGGACTGGAGCAGCTGATGGTAAGAACTGGCAGAGGAGTGGGGTTTTGCTGGTCTACGGATCGGATCTTTATTTTTTTCCGCCTCTCTCCCAGACCCGGGAGAGAGAAACAGTGGGAGAGCAGGTTAAAATAAAACAAACACAAAGTCTTCACCCTACTTGCCATGAAGCTTTCGGGCAAAAACAATGAACTAAAATAACAAACTAAAATAAACAACACTAAACAACACAAACTAAAATAAACACTAAATGAAAGCCCGCCTTCTCCGTGGGGGAATCCCCTTTCAGGGAACACACAACAAACACAGACAATCAGCGGCTTTCCATACCGCCTTCATACATCCACATTAAACACACATCAACACTTACCGGGACAAGGTAGAACTCTACGCACTGTCCCGACACACATCCCAACATGACACCAACCGGAGTTCCCCTAGAACCTCCCCAGGAACACACATATCCAGTGACTTTTCAAGTGCTTCCCAAACCCATACACACAGAGACACTCAAACTTTCCAGTCCGAGTTCTCTTTTACCCCAAACATACCGAGACCCTCGCCACTCCTCACAGTGAGAATTCTCTGGCAACCAGCCCTGAGACACTCTCCACTCTTTCAGTGAGAGTTCTCGGGCCGTTGTCCAGAAACACTCTTGACTGCGAGTTCTCTTCCAATCACACCGAGGGAGAGAGGCAGACCCTATTTCAGGGCGCCCTCTCGTTCTCTTTCACGATCACCCCGAGGGAGAGAGGCGGACACTCACAGTGCACCCTCTCTCTCTTTCCCACACACACAGGAAGCACTCTACTCAGTCACTTTCGACAAATGCACACAGAACTCAACATAGATTCCACACAGACTCCGCCTCCCAGATGCTTGGATTACAGACACGCGCCACCATGTCCGACAGGGTCACATCAAACACCAACACTCACAAACGACACGCCCAAATGCACGCCCACCAACAAGTCTACAATGCACACATAAAT
>JAINUG010000084.1:1335000-1340000 GCA_029706075.1 Aldrovandia affinis | reverse complement strand
AGCAAGGCACTTAAGCTAAATTGCTTCATGAAATATCCAGCTGTATAAATGGATTGTGTGTAAAGAAAATGTAAACTGTGAGTGGCTCTGGGTAAGAGCTTCTGCTAAATATATAATGTAAACGTCCTCGTGTCCTAGCAGGTCTGTTTCATTGCACAAAGAGCAACTCCTCTGCCTGCCCACCTCTACCTGTGTGCCACTTTTAATACACCAGCCGTGAAATTCATATTTTCATATATGGGATGAAATTAAAGTGTTTTTTCAAAACTCACCATATTTTTCAATGATAAACCATATTTTTCAATGTGAATTATTTTTCTGATAGATGGTTATTTGCACGGTTTTTTTACACTGTTATTCTTAGGGATTTAAGTATTAAAACTAGATTTTTAATGCAAAAAATAAAATGTAAAATAAACAAAAATGTAGATTTTCTTGAAATTGGTCAAAAAACACTTCAATTTGGTTTTTGAAGAATCTCCTTTTGTGGCTTTTTTTTGCGGTCTTCGACTTGGACTCTCGGCGCTCAAGGCTGGTCTTCCACCCCGGATGTGGACGCATTAACAGTTGGCTCAACGCCGACTCAATGCTGACTCAGCGTCCGCTCTCTGCAGCCTCTGACCTCCGCTTCACCCCCTCTGCCTGCCTCCCTCCCTCCCTCCCTCCCTCCCTCCAGGAAGTTGACGATCCTCTGTGATTTAAGCGCTGTGGAAAATGGGTGTTCCGACCGCGCGGGCGAGCGTCAGCACTTCCAGAACGGGCTGATCACGTGACTCATACATTACGCTGTAACCTTGTGCCCCGCCCATCAATTGATATTCTACATAAGTGACATGAGAAAAATTGTCCCAGAGCAACACAATCTGCTGGGAGAATGTAAGTGCGTCGCTAATGTGCTACCGCCTCCGAGTAAACACTGACACCTTTTCTGTTATTTTCAAATTAATGTAGCGTTGCCATGCACACGTATGAATTTTAATATTGGTGCATTAAAAGCAAAGAACTCTGGGTGGGTGGGGCTGCTGGCAATAATAATTAATTAGACGGTGAAGGAGAATAGTTAATGAAAGGCAGTGACAGGTGAAATATGTACAGCCAGCCATTACACAGTCCAAAAGTATTATTAATTCAACGGAGGCGTATTTTAAACCCTCAACGTGAGTGCAAAGACTGAGAGGTATAAATATGTGATAAAGATTTCAGTTCTCAGGTGGTGGAGGCCTGGGCCTCATGGCTGAGATGCCCCGGGTTCGAGCCCCCGCTCTGTTACTAGCCCACTTTGGACTGGGAACCCACAGCTGTCGACCTCATCCCTGGCAAGGGAGCGTTGCTTTGTGAGGCTTTAAATAATAAGGCCTTGAAATGAATTCAGATATTTTGAGATGTTAAGATATTTTCTCCTCTCAGCAGGCTATTTTCCAACATATGTAATTATTATTTACACATGGTTATGCTTCTCTTTGACCATTGCAAAATACACACGTCATATATGTCGTGCGATGGGGGCAGGGGGTAATACTCAAAATAAAGGTACGATTAGGGTACGATTTTGTTCCTCAGGGTACAAATGTGTTTGTTGTACCTTCAAACTTACACAAGATCCTTCATGATATGGTTTTGTACCTTTTCCCAGTGAAAAAGGTTCAAATTGAGGAAAGGTGCAGATATGTACCCAGGTAGGGTAATGAATCCTTAATCACACTGGCAGCCATATTTGGATGAAAATGAGGCTTGTACTGCAAGCAACATTATTTTTCCCGCAAAGGGTACAATTATGTTCTTCTGACGGTTAAAGGTACAATTCAGTACCTTACAGGGGCACTGCCACAGTGATAAGCATTTGTGCTTTAATAGGTACAACATGGTAGCTTTTTTTCTGGAGAGCGTGGTGAATACCCTCTGTAGTGAACCTCTCCCTCCCTGGGTGATGATATAGATAATTAAGCTGGCAAGCCCCCCTGGTGCCACCACTGCTCCCATGTGACTCCCAGGACACAGTCCAGTGCTGGAGCAGGCAGGTTGCCACAGAGACAGTGGGGTCTCACTGAGAGATAACGCTTCAGTGTTCGCTCCGCCCACGAGCCCATTTCAGTTCAGGATTTAAGGGCAATGTGACGGAGATGATGTTATTAAGTTCTGAATGAATTGCCTGGCTAATCGTCGGTGGGGTGACATTTCAAAGTCCCCCCAAAGAGATTCTGACCTCTTTTTTTTTTGTGGGGTGGGTGTTTTTCAAAAGATTTCACACATTAAAGTGTCAGCAATTCCCACAGTCACCTTATCAACTCTCAGAGCTGGGGCCGCCTGTGCCGGCCGATGACCCACTTCTGGAATAATCACCATTTGCCATTTTCAAAAAGGCACAATCGAGCATGCAGATTTGGCTGGCTCGCCTGTGAAGTCCTTTCATGATTCTTTTAGCCATGAATGCCTGCGATGTGTGGGTGACCATTTTTGTATTTTTTTAATTTGTTTCAGTTTTTTCTCTCAATTTGGTAGCAGGTTACAGGTTACAGGTTACAGGTATTTTTGCAATGATGTTTTGATTCCTGCACTGATCTTCAACTATTTATTCCTACCATGTATTGATGCACATCTTGTAAGTCGCTCTGGATAAGAGCGTCTGCTAAATGCTTAAAATGTAAATGTAAAATGTAGCCAATTACACCCTCATACAAGGGAGGGGATACTTGGATACTAACAGTTGGATACTAACATGGGGGAAAAACAGCAAATAAATAAATAAATGAATAAAACATGACCACATATTAACAACCATGAGCAGAGGGGGGGGGGGGAGTCAGAACAATAACATATCAAGGTTTTTGTCACTTTCTTTTTATTTAAAAAGAGTCCCAAAATTAGTCCAGAGTTAGCACACATTCCATTTACAAAAATGTCTGTCAGAATTGCTTGGATTTTTCTTAATATAATAAACTGATTAGATAACATACCTTTTTCATTTTTTTTAAACCCAAAAAAGTGATAAGATTAGTACATTTGTGCCTCCATTTGTAATTTTCGTGAATGGAGGTCGATTCGTGTATACAGTTTATTAAGATAAAAACTGTTAAGGATCTAATAACTAAACAAATAACTTCATCGTTTCACTTGTGCCATATTGTTCAGTGTGTGTCTTGATGGTGGGTTGAAGACCGCACTGTGTAACGTTCTTCCCAAATCAGCACTTTTAGTTTAAAAATTAGTTCAAAGGCATAAATCAAAGCATTCCTTAATTGGTTTAGGTTTAGCTAATTGAGTGACTGCTTCCAGATTTCAACTACATAGACACATACATCTATTGGCGACATAGATGCGATGTCGGCTGTGTTCTCGGATCTTAATTTGCACACGGCAACGTTTGAACTTACAGCGGAACGCGAGTTTTAAAATGAGCCTGAATGGGATTCAGCATGTTTCTGTAAATATATTTATTCGTAGCCATACCATTTTTTGACTTTTGTAACTGTAAATATTAGATAAGTAAGTCATGTCGGGTGGCCAAAGTCGCCACCTCATAAAGGCAAAATGAAGAAGAAAATGGCATGCATCTAATGCTAATTTCACATTATTTAGTGTAAAATGTATAAAATAATAAACCATACAAAATAAAATGAGCCAATTACTGAATGAACAATACAAATTAAAAAAATACTTCCACGACATATCGGATGTGTCAGCTACTGTGTCTTCAATGAAAACGCCTGTTTTACCAGAGCGAGATTCATTCCTATATTTCTCAATTTGGTCTTTTATTATTTGGCATCGTGAAAGTATTAACTTTGTCAACATGGCTGCCTTTGTCTATTCAGAAGCAAAAACATATGATACGATGGCCTTTTTCACCAATGGTGTGTAAGGATTGTTTATTCACCATATTTCTTATTAATAAAACTACTACCCTGATCCTTGACTGGGAAATGTAAATAAAATGGCAAAAAAAGTTAAAAAAACAAACATTTTACAGTTAGAGAAGTATTTTTTTTTTTAAAGGAACTTCACATTTTTACAAATAAAACCATAGGAAATGAATTTATTTGAAATGTCAAGCATTGGCAAGTATTTTTTTTTTTATCAACATCAAATGAGCAAAGAATGAGATATACAGGAGAATATTTATAACAGTAATAAATTACACGATTTAAACATTGTACCTCCATTACCATGAACATATTTGGCTTTGAAACGTATGGAACTGAGCGTTTTTTTTGTTCTTTTTTTAACATCCTTGCAGATTGAGTTATACAACCAATATGGAAGCAGATTTATTTAAAAGCCATTTTTTTTCTTAATTTGTGAAAATACTTAAAAATATTTTTTTTATATATATATTTTTACTTAATTTTCTTACAAAAAATCACATCTTGATGCAGATGATGTCAAGTGTGCTTAGGTTGGTATGAATCCAGGAGTTTTGAAAACTGTGGCGACGAAAGAAAAAAAAAAGGAAAACACAAAAAAACCAGACGTGCTGCCTCCACGACGATTCCAGGCCGAGATTACAGCGCTCCCTACGACAGCCGGACAACGTCAGTCTAGCCTGATCCCGAACGAGCAGAACCAGCCGAAGTGAGACGGTGATGTCACCCGCTCCAAAAGCATCCCGTTATATCCCCCAAGACGGATGTCCAATGAGAGGTGTGTAATTAGTCTTTGTTTTGAAAACGAAAAAAAGATCTTCGTGATAACGGATGCGCCTCTCGATTCAAATCCCCCCCCGCCCACCCCCCCCCACCCTCATCCCCCAAACTCCCTTCCCAAAAAAACACAAGATTAAAACCATTGTGTAAGGCACTCGATAGGTTCGTGTCAATCAAGAGAGATCAGTCATTGTGACGTTCATTCCCATGCCAGGCCTGATGTAGGGTACCGCATGCACTGCTTTTGGAAAGTCCGGAGTCATCACCCGCCCATTCTCCCCAGTGCTTCCTGTGATTGACAGCCTTGCCTTACTCCTCATGGCATCCGAGAAGGTCATCTGGAACACAACACACACACAC
>JAINUG010000084.1:1290000-1330000 GCA_029706075.1 Aldrovandia affinis | reverse complement strand
AAAAAAAAATCTAATTCTTAAATCATCTGCATACAGCAGTTATTCTAATCAATTTCGAAGATATCAGGTTACCTCCTGGTCTCCTTATACAAACCATAATACATTAGCAAAGATACATCAGGGTAGGTGGGATACTATAACAACATTGGGCATATTGTTATACTATTCCACCCACCTTAATGAGGAAAATTTCGGCGTGGCGATGCCGTAGCCCTTGGAGTCCAGGTTCCCTCCGACCTTCATGGTGTCGCACGGTTTCCTCTGCTCGATGTACTCGTTCATGGTGGACTCCAGCAGGTAGGCGTACTTCCCTTTGGACTTGCGCACGCGCAGCACGCCCTCCGCCGTTTTCTTCACGAACACGGAGGGCTCCGCGCTCTTCATGTATTGCCACATTTTATCGAACAGTGCGATTTTAGAGCGCTGCGTGGGGAGAGAGGGAAAAGAGACACCGTGACCGTCTGTCCTCGTTACTCGGGGGATGCAAATGCAAGCAGATCTAGCAGTGAAAAATACATTTAGTGGAAAATCACCTGTGTTACATTTGACATTTTAAGCATTTAGCAGACGCTCTTATCCAGAGCGACTTACAAGATGTGCATTAATACAATCATAGTTAGCGCACGAGATCAGTGCAGGAATACAGCGATAGACATCATTGCAGGCATCTGCGTACCATACCTGTAACACCGGGAAGGAAAAAGGTTAGTTAATTTTTTTTTTTTGGGAGTATAGTGTTGAACAAGTAAACAGTGGTGAAGACAATTTAGCTAGATGGACAGAGTTCAGTGGTAGTGGAGTCTGAAGAGGTGGGTTTTGAGTCTCTTGCAGAAGATCGCAAGTGATTCTGCGGTCCTGACCGATTGCGGAAGGTCGTTCCACCAGTGAGGGATCAGGACAGAGAAGAGGCGAGACCGCGAGGAGTGGCTGCCAGGCGCCCGGAGGGAAGGGACAGTCAGTTTACCAGAGGCGGCGGAGCAGACTGGTCTGGGAGGTGTGTAGGGAGTGATGAGTGACTGGAGGTATGGGGGAGCAGTACCTCTGGCCGCTTGAAAATTTGTAGTAGTAGTAGTAGGCTACTAGTGTTGTAGTATGAAAAGAAATAGCTGCCCTTTTCCCTACTTTTTGTTCGATTAATTCGGGAGATCAGATTACGAAGAATAAGGATGAACACACGTTTAACTCTTTGGCGAAATTATGCAGCTGTTCGTGTAAATTAATCAGTAGGTTTCCGTCTGCATGATATTGCATCAATACCAATCATTATGATGTCAGAGAAGTGATCGTTTTTGTGCTGTCATCACTCAAACACAACCCGCAACATCGACACAACTAGTCAACAGCACAATACTGAATCTGCTGTCGGCGATGGGCCAATGGCATTTGGTTTTGTTCATTACGTTACACAAAGCCACATGCTGCTGGATTCACTCAGCTCCGTCGATCTTATCGACCTCACGACCTTAACTGAATTCATATCATTGTGGAAAGCAGGGTACAGTGATTGATCGAACGCATTGAAGGCAAGGATCAGAGACAGATCACTGTGGAGTTCATTTCAATTGAGAATGATTCCGTGAAAATATAAACTTTTATATACTTTTAAAAAATATACTTTAAATATTTTAAAATATGCTTTCCAGTAGCTGTCCTCACTTTTAAAAGTGAAATAATTCCCATGTTTTCCTTCCTCTCTAGAAGAGCCCGTGTATTTTTCCTTAGCTCTCCGTGCGATGGTAATGATAGGCTAGTGTGTATGCCCCAATCAGCACACAAGACAAACACTTGGATCTTATTAATTTCTCAATGCAATTATAGTGATTAAAATAACCAGCTACATAACTACGCAATTTTTTTCGAAACCTAAATTAAATGATTGTCTTGTTTTACAATCACTGAAGAGAAGCAGATGCACACTGATTCTTGGCTCCTGTTTAAATATTTAGTAACTGTATGAACATCAAGTCAGCCAAAGATAAAAATGTCCCTGGGATATGTCGAGGATATTGGCATATATATTTATACACGGGGTATACTTGGGATTTGCTATACCAGCTTAGCAGGAAATAAATACATATATAAAATCAGTCATACGCATATGTGTGTAAGAGAGAAGGGCTGAGGGAAATGTATACTTAATGTAGGCCAGAATAAATTCAGCTGGATGTATGAAGCTGAAGTGGAAGTGCATTCTCTTTGATTTATACATTTATAAGAGTCAAACATGGCCCAAGTTGGGCTGGCGGATAGCGTAGCCATCTAACGCAACCGTATTTGGCTGGTCCTGTACGAGTGCAAGCTGCCTGTCAGGGACACGGTTCGAAACCCATCTCTGCCAGACCGGCCCTGGCCATTAGCCCCGATCGGGAGCAGCATTTGGCTGTCCGCTCCTGAGGGAGGGGGGAGGGTGGTCGGCACAAACTCGTTGTGAAGCATGTAAGGGTGTCTCCAGAGAGCTGGGCAGCGAGTGTGTGGGGAGGGTTTATCTAAATAAATAAAGGGTATAATTAGCTTCCAAATTGGGGACGAAAGCGGGGAAAAATCATAAACAAAATGTATTAAAAATGTTTTTAAAAATGGCCAAAGTAAAACTGAGGCATCAAACTAGAGAGGAAAATGGCTAATTTCACCTGATCGTATCTGTTGCATGCTTCACATACATCCAATCCAACAATAACATTGTACAATTGCAAATTAAATTGTGTAGATATGCATTCTGGCTGCGTGAAATTTCATTAATAGAAACGTGACTATCCTGCCGGTTTCTGTACATATACAGGTAACTGCTAAAATAAAGGAAATGCCAACATAAAGTGTCTTAATAGGGTGGTGAGCCACCACGGGCTGCCCGAACAGCTTCAATGTGCCTTGGCATTGTATCTGGAGGGACACTCTACTGGAGGGACACAACACCATTCTTGCACAAGGAATTCCACCATTTAGTTTTTTGTTGATGGTGGTGGAAAACGCTGTTCAGATCTGGTGACTGAGACGGTCCTGCCAAACATGCCCCAATAATCACCCCTGTTTCAAAGTCACTGAGATCTCTTCTTCTAGCCATGGTATACATATTAATGGGCAATTGTGTCTGACCAGCATTTTTATATATGACCCTAAGCATGATGGGATGTTAATTGCTTAATTAAGTCAGGAACCACACCTGTGTGGAAGCACCTGATTTCAATATATATTATATCCCTCATTTACTCAAGTGTTTCCTTTATTTTGGCCTATGTTAACCTGTATGTTTTCCTACAGAATTCCTACTATCAACCTTACAATAGCATGGTCCAATATCCAACTCGCAACATTTCGTGAGTGGTACAATTTATGTATAATGCCCATTTTCACCAGACATACTATACTAACAACAGGGACACTTCAAACACATTGGCCAGATTTTCAGATTTGGGAAATGCTCAATGACTTTTCAAGGACATTGGACATATTAACACTTTTCTCCAGCTTTTCAGGATAAAACAATATTGTGAAGGACTGTGGGAACTCTATCCTTGTAATCAACCCATTCTAAGGCATATAGCTGAGGGCGATGGTGGATGTTCTCAGTTTATGAGGCAGATTTTATAACAGGGAAACAGTGAGCCCATTATAACATAAGAACTGAGGCAGCAAACTCACTCAGACATTAAAAAGTTCCTCTTTTTTAATTCAAACGCTAAGTCTTAAGAATGCCCACGAGACCACCAGACCATCATCCCGCAAGGTCTAAAAGGTTATCAGCAAATTAAGTTTACAATTCGAGGAACCGATTTCTATAAAGGGCATTTTTTTAATGCACAGCATTTGATAGCCAGTAAGACACAAGCATTTGTGTCTAACTTTTCCTTCCCTGTGTTACAGGTACGGTGTGCAGCTGCCAACAACAGTGTCTATCACTGTATTACTACACTGATCTCTTGCGTGGACTATGATTGATCTTACCATGTATTAATGCACATCTTATAAGTCGCTCTGGATGACAATGCAAATGTATATTGATATAAAACAAATGTCTCTTACCCTGAAAAATTCCTTCGTTGAGCCAGAGTCCAGAGTGCCAAAGGTAATCTCTGTTTGTTTAGCCAGGTCCTCCGCCCCCTCGATGGGGGACACCATCCTCTCCACTGTCAGGAAGGCGGCCAGGTTGGCCGTGTAGGACGATATTATGATCAACGTAAAGAACCACCACACCCCGCCAACAATGCGGCCCGAGAGGGACCTAGTGACAGGTGTGACAGGAGATTCATGGGAAAATCACAATGAAAGGTCAACAGAGGCTCATGGGCATTTCCAGAGCACCTACATCCCATCCGTTCACCTACACCCTGCCGAACGGGAGCTATTGTGGTCGGCTGGCTAGACCCGGCGTGCGATCCATCCGGCCTTAGGCTTTTAGGTTAACTCTGCAAACTGTGACGCGGGAAACCACGTGACAATTTCATCCAAACAGCTGCCACCATTCTGTCACACCACTGAAAACATTTATTCTGTACCTCTCGCCTCCCGGTATAAATTAACATAGAACAGAGGACAGACGTGATGCAAGGACTTCAGGTGTTTTAGGACGGGTGACAAGACGCCACAAAAGGACGGACACCTTGCGATACCTCAAATCGATAAGACGAGGATTAAACGTATGCATGGCACTGACGAACAAGCTGACAGGATGTGACAACATGCTCTATTACGAACTAGTCAACGTGACAGCGCTGTGCTGGAACTGCACATTGAGAATGTCAAGAGTCCGTTGAATGCATGGCAGGGAATGGCGTTAGATCAACAATCAACGGCAGCTCACGGGCACGTACGTAGACTCATCGGTGTGTGATTATGGGGGTAACAAACGTTACGACACACACAACACAATGGCTGTGACAGTAAATAGGAAGATAGGGACCAGGCTGATATCGCTGGTATGGCGACATTTCTATGACTGTTCTCCTGTTCTCCTCTTCCATAGACTGGGAGAAGGTAAGATATGTACTGCAGGCATAAGCAAACAGAAAATAATTATTCTCAAGAAGAAGACCTGGAGGAGAGAGCTATTAATATTCACACACAGAATATGTCAAAACATTATGGATTTGATGCTGTTTCTGTTTCTGGTCAATTCTGAACATGACTTACCAACTGATAACTAATAGACCAGCTAATAACTCAGCCAGAGAAATTCAAAATGATTCATAAATAACAAGTAGCATCTAACCCAACCCCTTGGACTCATTAATGTATTAAATCAGGCTAAATCATGGTATTACTTACATTGTAGTAATGTGCTACTGAATAAAAATACCCTCCTGTGCCCTAACACTAGGAAAAACATCTCATTACTGCTATGAATCCATATGCACTGATAAAAGCTCCATTTCATGTTCAAAACTAGATGAGATTGAGAACAGAAATGATCCGTATCTCACAAGATCCATGTCAGAAACATTAACTACATTTCAATTATGAAATTTCACTTTTTGGTTTCAAAATCGAGTTGCTTACCAAACGTTTGTGTAAAGCCTAGAGCACACATGATGGTCTTTGATACTCACAGGCGAGTGTAGATCGTTACTCGCCTTGGAGCCAGAGCTGAATTGACATCAGTCGTGCGTGTCGCTATGATTACATCTATGGCCATGGTTGCTGCTCTTTGGCCAGCTTTCTCAAATTTGAAAGAACGGAACATAAAACCAGGCACTCACCTGACTACACTTTATACAAAGCTCTCCGGCTATTTATTTCCCCTCATTGCGCTTTTGTTATTTTGCCATTGTCATCCATTGTATTTTTACATTACTCTCTTGCTGCTATGGCGTCTCGTGCAATCTTTCTTAATGGCTCAGAATGTGAAACACTATCCCGAAAGTGTGACTCTGGTTCACACCTCTGATGCGCTAGAAACTGAGTCACAGCTTGTACTGTTTGAAACAGCCACGAGATAGATCACTTTCACGTGTATGCACTTGTGAAAATTGTGAACTCGCAACAACTATTATCACAGGTAAATGTGTAAAAAAATCTCAATGTGTGTTCTGGGCTTCACAGAAACTAGAAGGCGAATTGTGTTTACTGGAGGGGTCAAACACCCAAAGACTGCGACAGGGGAAACCCAAATCTTTGTTCACATTTTAGCCGGAGACTCAAAGCTGTGGCTATTCCCCAATAGCACACAGACAGAAGCAGAAGGCATACACATCTGGAAAGAAGTAGAAGGTAAGAGAAAGGGTACTTGCAAAGCTGTTACTGTGCAATGCTCAACTGCAATAGCACTTAAATAGGCCCGTGGACCACGGACTGTAAAATGGGGAATATGCAGCAAAAACACGGTACCCCTCCAAGAGGACGGGAAACGTAAGTGACCTCGAGCATTTACGGCCTCGGCCATGATGCGTATATGCTCGCGGAAGGAATACGCGACCGGTGTCCAAACGCGACCCCGATCGCATATTTCTTGTCCTGCATTGCCTCTCTTTGATGTAAGAGGCAGAGTTTTGACACAAAACACGTGCTCTTAGGGAACAAAGAGGTTTCTTTCCGCCGGGGGAGAGATCGTAGGACGGGGAACATATATGCGCCATGACCTCAGACTGAGGCCGCAAATGCGCGAAGCCGGGAAGCGTGCGAGCGCGGACGGACCAACCTTGGCGAAATATCGCATCCCTGCTGCATAAAGGCACCAAGAGAAAACCAGAGACTATTAAATATCCCAAACTCGTTAGTCGACTCGCTGGTCTGTATCTGTCCGTCCTCATACTCCTCTGTGTGCCACTCGTAAGGGCTGAAGCGGCTGACCAGGAAGAGGACCACGCTGACCCCGATGTAGGCGAACACGATGCACATCCAGATCTCGTACGCCAGGGGGTCCAGGAAGGAGAACACCCCCGGTTTGGATTTCTGGGGCTTTTTGATCATGATGGAGATGCCCAGGCTCATGAAGGGCTTTGAGAAGTCGATCACTTCCTCCCGCACCAGCGTGATAGTTAATGGAGCCACCGCTATGTCAGCTTTCTGTGGGGGAGGGGGTGGGGAAACACAGTGTGTTTTTTCAGTTACGGTACGTTACTGTACATTTTTCACATTGCCTGCATTGTCATACGTGCCCAAAATGATAACTGCATATGTGGCATGTTCATTATGATGGATGAGGTGAGTGGCGTTATGGCCAATCTCATGTGGCCCCACTGCTGGCAAAGTCAAGGTTTGATTCCTGACTGTGGGGACTTATCATATACCATACTTATACTTATCACCTGTTCGTCAAGGATTAGAACTTTAGCTGGTGGCCCCACCTGGGAGGCCACTGCAGTCATCGGTCATGTTTAGGTCCATATGTCATACATTTGTACAGCTGGATATATTTTCTTCATATGATATACTTAATATGATATACCACCTGCACTCACACTCCAACACCCCTCTACAGATTCACACTGACACGCATCCACACACAGAGAATATTGAAATAAAACTCTTTAAAACGTTTTACCTGGTCTGGTCTCCATGTTTGTTTTTGACTGCTTGAGTGTCGGTCATAACAGAGTATACACAATTTTTAAAATATATTATTTTCACAGAGGTACGATGGCTGTGCCCCCAACTGGGGATCAAACCTGCAACCTCAACCTGACCCCTTGATTGCTGCAAGCAATGAGAACAGCATCTCATCTCATGAGTCAAGTCAGTATTTTGGAAAGATATTTGGATTCCACCTAGGCCCTTATTTACCTATCCTCTGGTACATTTGATACCTCATTTGTCTATTGGCATGGAGCTCAGTGTTCGAAAGGTTTCCAATGTATCAATACAAAATGTATAAGGCTCAAATAGGCAATGATTTTAATGTCAACGTTTATAGATGTAAAAAAATATGTTGATAGATGCAATGCCCCTAACTTGCCATATTTGGTTGAAACAAAATATCTTACTCCTCTTAAATAGCTTTGAAAATATGATCTCTAAGATTCCTGCATTGCAACAAAAAAAGTAAAGCAAAATGTAACAATCAAGGGGGCAATTATTCAGTCTCCAAAAAACTTTCTTGGAGACCTAAAGTCAGTGGTTGGCCTAGTTGTGTTAGGCAGCATGTGAGATGAAATGTCAAACCAGGGAAAAAGCCACTGCTTTGCAAAACATGAGCAGCACAATTAATGAAGCTACTATACATCTGAAACTAAAACCCAATCAGATAATAATTACAAAATATAATGCTTATATATAATTCTGAGGTAATCAAACAAATAACTAACAAACTAACAATATATGCCATTTGAGAAAAAACTTGACAATGGCATTACAGACAATGTTATATTGTGTCTTTCTTTAGATTTAGATTCTTCAGATTCTTTGGAAACAGCTTGACAGATCCTCCTTTTTTTTTTGAAGGCTAAACAGCTTGTCTTCCTTGGCATTTGAGCCAGTCAACATCGCTGGATGAGATGTTTGCAAAGTGGGCCATTTTGCCTAATGCGTTATCCCAAAATAACCAGCGATGAACTTTCAAGCGAGCGGACTGTTCCCGTTCCTTGCAGTATCTTAACTGGGTCATCCATCTTGCCTGCAGGGCTGCCACTCAGCCACACGGGAATGCTTGCGCACGCGGTCAAGAGCGGACGTGAGAATCCGCGTCTCTTTGCGTCACACTTTTTTTCTTCTTGATAAATCACATTGAGCGTATGTGTGCTAGCGTTCCTAGTGCTAAAACTTCCACAAGGTTACGCCTTTTTAAAGTCCCATCTGTTAACCCCCCGCTTTAACTGTGCCCCAAATTTCAAACATGGCATCGACGCAAAGCTCGATTCGATTGAACTGCCGGGTTTCTTACCCCGTATACGAGTTCTCCGACCATCCCGTTCCAGATTTTAGTGTCAGCGTCTCTGGCCCCGTACTTCCCGTCGCCCACTATTTTCAGCTGGTACTTGAAGCCGCAGTGTTTGGCTATTTCTGCGGCCAGATCCACGCAGTAGCCCTCGTACCTGTCGTTGTCTACAAAGAGGTCAGAGTTCTTCTTCAGCATCACGTAGGGAGCCTCCTGAAAGTGGCGGGGGAAAAAAAGACAAAAACGATCGTTACGCATTTGTTACGGAGAACACGTGGTTAAAAAAATAGAATGAATAAGCTGCAATACAAATGGTTATAGTAGCTTAGAGGTGAGAAATCCTTACCAAAATTGTGGTCACTATGATCGTCTTATTTTCCAATAGCTGTGATTCATTTGTTAAGATGTCCGATTTTGTCACGGCCATTTTGTCAACCTCATTCCAGTATCCAATCTGGGTAAAAAAATATAAATTAAATTAAAGCCAAAAAAACCACTCTGTACTGAAATGTTGCTTTCACTAAGGGCTTTGCTCACACTTCTCAAATCCTGCATTCACAAAGAAGCTCTACCGCTGCCATTGTACCGCGCAAGTTAAACAAATCTCATGCTAGTAGCTGAATCTGGTTTCACTTGAGCGGACATTAATTGACATTTCTGTGGAACAGAAAACGAGGCGCTTTGTGGCTGAATTACTTTGCACTCAGCTGAACGGTTCTTTCATTGGGTGTTGCCGCACAATTGCCTCACAAACAATTCCAAGGACGAATTGCCGACTTAAAAAGAGATAAAAGTTATTATCTGCCAGTGCTAATGTGTCGATAATAACCGGGAATGGCTTCCTATGGCGCAGCGTATACAAACAGTGCCATTAATAATTTTGTGTCATTCTCGCGAGCGTGCACGTCGGGTGACAATCGCCCGACACGGGAAGAGCCAGCCCACCTTCACAGGGCCGGTGGTTTTCAGCTCCATCACATTGACGGAGTAGTTGATTCTCCTGCCATATTGATCGAACTGGATATTCCCTGTCAGGCCTTCCACACGGACCTAACGATGAAAACAAGAAACAGAAGCAGTGATGACTCTTTTATCTTTTTTTCAAACTGACCTTCAAAACTAGGTCTCCAAAATGTGTTTTTCTCCAAAGTACGGAATGCCCTCAGAGCAGAAGAGTGCAGGCGACCTACATGCCTCCATGATGCTAGCGCTTCTTTGTTTTTAGTTTTTGTTTCTGATTTTATCCCATTTTTATCCCAATTTATTAGCCAATTACACCCTCTCTTTTTCATGTCAATACCCCCACTCGTTTTGTGAGTTCACTGCCATAGTCCTGAGACCGTCAGTGACAAAGGCGTAGCACCGTCTCCTCCGAGATGGCACTCGCTAAGCTGTCGACTGTAACTCCGGTACTCCAGAGCCTCTCCTATATGCAGCGCATTCATGTCGGCTTCCCTCCCCCCTCCCTGGGGCGGACTGCCAATTGCCGCCCCCTGGGCTAGACTAGAGTCCCAAAGACTAGAGATGGGACGGAGGGGCTGCAGGAACTAGCAAAAGACTGTTCTCCATAGCAAATGATTCAGATTGGTTGAGATGACAGATGGCACATGATGACTCCATCCAATCCAAAGGCCTCACTCCTCCATCACAGAACACTCCCTCTGTGCTTAAAGTTCCTGCTTTCCAATGGTCCAGGGATGACAGAATCCACATAAAGGGCATCAGACACAATCAAAACCCACTATTATTGTCATCATATTTTTGCTAAGCCAAACGAAGGCTCTACTATTTTCATATTCTGTTGACAATTAAATCTTCCAAAAAGGGGGCGTCATGCTCCGCCCATTACATCATATTGCAGGTATTTAGGAGATGCTCTTATCCAGAGCCACTTACACAGTTTGCATTTTCTTTACAAACATTCATTTGCTGAAGCAGTTCAGGTTAAGTACCTTGCTGAAGGGTACAACAGCAGCGTCCCCCCTGGGAATTGAACCCGTAACCTTTGCACTGCCAGTTCCCTAACAACTATACTACACTGCTGCCCTCTGGCGATGACATAGCAGTCACATGAGAACAATTAGCTGTCGAATGCCTTGCTTGCATTAAGCAGCAAAATGTTTCTGAGCTCTCATTGGCTAGCCACCGCCTGTCAATAACCAGTGTCTCAGGCCTATCGGTCGGGGGGAAAGTGAAAGGTGTCGTTACCGTCGACTCACCTGTTTTAGCGCCCGCTCTATCTCCACCCCTTGTGACCAGGGCACCGCGGGATTGGCCAGGCAGTCGCCGTTGTTGCCTCTCCTGATGATGTCGATCCTCTGCTTGTACAGGTGGCGGAAGGCCTCCGTCATCACCTGCACGGCGTCGTAGGTGAGCGCGGAGGTGTACTGCACACAGGGAGGGAGACGGAGACGGAGCGGTCACCACCACCGGGGGGAAAAAGCTCGGGCGGCATTCTTACCGTGGTAACGAGGGCACGAGTCATCCCGGTGAAATGTTCGCCCCCCACCGTCTCACCCTGATTCTGCTGTCGGCTCCCGGGTACTCCTTCTCCTCCAGGGCCTCCCACCTCTGGTCGAACTTGGCCACCAAGGGGTCGTCGAAGTCGACGATCTGAAATCCCGACACGTTCGCTCCGCCGTACTGGATTTTCGATAAATCCCCGTCAACGAAGCCCTGAGGAAGAGAGAGATAAAAAAGGTAATATAGTCATAAAAAAGATTGAAAAAAATAGATGTTGGCACACATTATTGATGCTTCTGTAATGCCTGTGCCATATTTTCTTTAATAGTATTTATTTTAAACAAGTATATAATCAATTATAGCACAAGGCAATTCAATGGATTCACGTACCAGTAAGTACATCAAAATTCGGATAAAATACGAATATAGCTTCGGAAAGCTAAAAGGTTCAACAATCGCGAAACATACCAAATTTGCGATGATGTAGTGATATCCTTTGACGTGTCTACCAATCGTGATGACCTGGAAGCGAAACGAGAGGCAAGTCTCCATTACAACCTCAATCAATAATAAACATTCTCCGTTCCCCAACACTGTGTTCAATGACAGCACTTAACCGCAGTGCACCGTAATCAACTGTCGATGTTTCAGTGGTGGACAGTGATCATAACAGTTCTGCAGAAGCAAAGCGTGCATCCTGCTCAGTGCTACGCCAGTTCTTTTTTGCCTATGCAGAATTGAGTGCTTTGCTATGGACGATGTGAGAGCGGTTACCTCAGGCAATAGAGTAAAGAAGATAGGGCATTAACAAAGAGGAGGGGGTCTTCTCCTTGGCCCACGTTATTGAAGGTCTGTACAGTGCCAGCCTTACTATAGCACTCCTTATCATAATGTATAACCTGTAACATTTGTGCTGCTGCTGCTTGCTGTGATTGGTCAGCAAACATAGTCTACAAAGTAGATTTGAATTATTATGGCTATTTAATTTATTAGGCGATGTCTTGCCTATTTGATTGAATATACAGTGCTCCCTCGCTACACTGTAGACGGCAAACCGCCTCCTCCAAGACGGAACTAGCCATCAACCGTAACGCCTACACAGACAGAGCCACTTGCACACAGCAAACTCATGCCGGCTTCGCTTCCCCTCTCCCCTTGGGGCGGACAGCCAGTTGCCACCCCCAAACGGGACTTTTTGTTCATTTTTATCCTTCTGGATTTTTAAATCTATACCCTTAATTTTATTGCATGACAGAAAAAAAAAATAAATAATGAGAGCCCTTCTCACCTGCTCCATGATGTCCTTCACTTTGTCCTGTTCGCAGTCCAGGATGACCCTCCGTTCTTCCTTGTTCTCCAGGTCCTGGAAGAGCGAGCGGTAGGCCTCGTCCTTCTTCTCATCTTTGAGATTGCCCACGTTGATCGCGGTCACCTGCCACTTCTTCTCCGCGGCCATGTCCAGCACTACCTGAAGGGTCGATAAACCTGGTGGAAAACAAATTATAAAACTGTTATTTCAATGTTTGGTGCTTTTTTTTTTTTTTTATATACCTTAGACACCTTTCGATATATATGTATTTTTTTGGTTTCAGATTTTTTAAATTTAATTTATTTTTTTATTTTTACCGTGGCCGTAGTGGGTACCCTGCATTCTGGATGAATGCCTTTACTGCTACGCCACCCGAGAACCATATTTTTAATGAAGGCACTGGAGTACAGTCAGAAAATGTTTATGGATTGTATCGGGCAAGAATTGTCAATGTCTGAAGCTATAACCAAAACCACAATGAGAGCAATAGCATTCCTTAGACATAATATATAAATAAATGCTTAAAATGTAACAAAAAAATGCAATACAAGTAAGAATAGCGCTTGCATGTCATCAATGCTCCCAAAAACAACAAATGCTTTTAACGCTTTCGTATAAGTGGATCATCGTCTGGTCAGCGAAAGACGAAACATACACTCACATGTATACACACACACTTATAGGCCATGTCATCAATCTGTCCAATAAGGGCTAAAAAAAGGTCACATTTTTATATGCATTTTGTTTGATAATAACACAATTATGCCCATTTGCATAAAATTGCTGTTTATTGTTGCTGCCAGTGTAAAGCAAAACTGTTTACATGACCACAAAACATGATTCAATCAATTATTTAAAGTAAAATCCAAACTCCTCCTGCACTTTTATTGAATCACAAGCTATTTTACCCTGCATGAGGATATCTTATAAGAAAATAAAACATTATTATGCAGCAGACCAACACAGACTGGATATTGAGTAATCATTCATTAGGGTAAAGACTGTGACTCGTTTGGACTATAATCTTCCAATTACATGGATTCTACCCGCAAGTGCCAAAGCTAGATTAGTTTGAGCTTTTTGATTTCCTCACAAAATGGAGCTATTGGGGATAGATTAGCTGATCCAGGATCAGTGGAAGATAGCTGAAGAAGGAATGCATTAACCGATCAGAAATTGAGATGTAACCGCCATTTTGTGAGTGTGTGTGTCTCATCTCTATTAGTCTACGAGATAATTCATTTAATTGTATGAAAACACATTTGGAATTTGTGTAATCACTCTGGGGTATGCCATTGCAAACACACAGTGAAGGAAATTAGGGGAACAAAAAAGAATAAACTATAAAAGCAGTACCACGAGCGAGTTGGGGCTGAATATGGCAGCAAGCAGAGGTTTAAATTTCTCATTTTAATTCTTTTTTCCCACCTCTTTCTAACCGTGTTGGTGCCTTGACTCAAGTCAAGGATGTCGCAAGAAAAAGAACAGCAAACGTGGAGCTGTTAAATTGTGTGGCGACGCAACGACCTTCCCCATTCAATTCTGATCCTTCCCGATGCCTGTGGATGTTTAAGCGACAGGGCTTAATCCAGCAAATATGGGTCAGGGCGTCACATAGAAAATAAAACACAAGGAGGTGCGGCCCATCATCTCACATCAGTAGGCGTCTTTCACAAAGCCTCGGTGAGCCCAGGACACTGTATAATCAGTGTTCTTGTGTCTTCAGAAGCAGAATAAAACATGGATTAAAATAACCATAATGCCTGTGTTTATCGGCGTAAAATGATAGACCAAGGCTTCACAAACTAGGCCCCGGGGACCCTAGTGTATGCTAGTGTTTGTTCCAGTCAATCCCATAAATAGCACATAAATAGGTGAGGTTTCAGGCCGAAGGGAGAGCACGATCAGAACTTCCGCCGAAGCGTAGTCTGTGCCTGGGCTCCGTTGTCCTGGATACCGTGGCGGTGGAGATGCTGCGCTGATTCTGTGTTGATTTACAGATCTTCACGGATCTGTGTGGATCGGCGGACGTGGCGAGGGTGGCGTGCAGGATTAGCCACCTGGATGATTCCGTCCTGGTTTTCCTTTCTCTCGGGTAGTTAATCGAACAATTGAGGCAAATGATTGTGTCCTCACACCTGACCCCCAGGTAAAGGGAGTGTGGAAAAACAGCAGTGCTCGGCCCACAAGGAATGCACTAAAATGCATTGTTTTATGCGAGTCTGGTACTTGTACCCAATGCGAAAATCTCTGGTCTCATAAACAAACAGATGCAGGAGAACTGTAATTTGGGTACTGAGACGTGAAATACTCATTTGCAAGTTATTTGTAACTCAATTGAAGATGAATTGAACAGACAACGGAACGGTACAAATGCAGGAGTCCCACCACTCTCTGAAACGAAACGATTAGCGCTGAAAAGACGGAACCTCCACATAGCGGTTCCGCAGGAAGGTCAATGCCACGCCGGAGTGTTTCTGATCGGCTGAACATCCAGCATTAGATTACATTAGTCACACCTTTATCCATGGTGACAAACATAGCAAGCTGTCCAGACTTCGCCTGCTGTCCGTTCATTCAAGCCAGACGTGAATGAAAGCATATCCGGTTAGTCGATTTGCTCAAAAAGGCAAAACAGCAGCGTCCCCGTCCGCGATTTAAGCACAACATTTCTGCTTTCCACTCCACTAAGCCAAACACGACACCGCATGCATTTATGTGACAGAATAACGGCATAATAATACCTCCGAGTCTTCAACAGCCCCACATATTATCGTGCGTGTCTTCTCGCACTGTGCAATATCCCCCTTGCCATTTGAAAGTACTTCAGCGATGGCAGCAGTATTTAGTGCACTTTCGCCGTGTACCACTTTTGCCTCGTCTCTGTTAGGTCGTGTTCGAGGAGCACGTTAATGGCTGTGACCGCTGGGCCTCCAAAAAGAGCCACCCCCGCTGGCAGCGACATCGACACTCTCCAGGAATCAAAGCGCCGTGATTGGCAGCCCCCGTTACAGAGGGCCGCAGGTCCCTGCAGGCTTCCGAGCCTTCCTTCGATCAGCGTCTGATTTACACCTGGAACACCAGGTGAGCCGTCCCCCAGTCTCAATATTGACTTCCATTAATCCACTAAGGGTATTAGGGAGGATGAAATGAGCCAGCAGTCTCCTTGAAGCTCGAGGGCTCCCAATGTCTGGGCCTACTGGCTATTTGCCTTGCGTAAGCGCCATTCCAGACCATCTTATAGTCACTATGTCAATACCCTCATCCAATTTGATTTGACTTGATTTGATTTATTAACATCAAATCCAGGTTTGTGCACCTGGGATTGTTTTTTGTTGGAACATTTGGGGAGCCTTTGAAAATGAGGCTGTGATGGAGTCCACTTCAATGGAGTCTAACAGTCTCTGCTACTGTGTCTGTTTGGGTGGGGGCAAGGGGAACGGGGCAATTTGTGTGTATTAAACATAATCTGTGCATAACATTTCTACATTGCATCTGCTTATGGCCTTTCGAAAATATGCCTCAAATATAAATATGAGAACCCTCCTCAGCAAAGTGGCATAGCCCCCCTCAATATCAGTCACCCCCCCCCCCACACACACACATAGATAACAAATTGTTAGTTTTAAAACATTGCATGGTCCTCCAACCTTAATAACTATTCAATGCGCTCAATGTCGACAATAGAAACCCCAGTACACAATTACAAGAGGGGACTGTGTAGCATCTTACAGATGCACAAAATTAGGTCAAACATCTTTCTCAGACACAGCGACAGCATTCTAGAATTCTCTTCCCGACGACATCAGAAAAAGACGCAGCACTGTTAATCAGCTCTGTGACTGCTGAGTACATCTTTTACCCCTCTGTCTGTTTCATGTTCACTGCTGACATCCCGTAACTTCTTCCCTGCATAATACATTTTTGTTTTCTTAGTGCCAAATATTACACCTCCTCCGAGTTACAACTGTCGAGTATTCTGACTATGAGCTGACCAAGAGTGTTGAAATGTTTTGTAGAGCATGCTAGTATGTACTAGTGTGTGTTAATGTGTACTAGTGTATGCTAGTATGTACTAGTGTGTGTTAGTGTGTACTAGTACGTGCATGCTAGTGTGTGTTTGTTTGTGCTAGCATTTGCTGGTGTGTTCCCTCCTGAAGAGATTGAGAGATGGAATGTGCTAAGCCTATGGCAATGTGGATGGGCATTCCAAACTATAGTAAACAATATAGATCAGAAAATAGGTTTGAAAGTAATTGTCACATAATTTATTGACAAGAATCACTCATGACTAGCTAGTGAGATCCATCTGGTGCTCACATCACTTTCAAAAGCTATTGTGATGTCAAAGCCTTGAAAACCTTCATTCCTAGCAAGCAGATAATGCAATGCCTATCTGCAAACGCCACTACGCTAAATATACAGTGCAATAAATACACAATTTATCTTTAGTGCAATTATATTTCTGATCTTGTCCAGGACAAACATTATTGATATTCATAGGTGTCATCCATTACAGAGAGAGTTGTTCAAATAAAGATGAAGTAGTCTCTTCTCGACATGAATGAAAATGGGCAGGATTTATTGGAACAAGAGCATCTCCATTAAACATAATTAAGAGACAAAAGAGTATGCTAATGGAAAGGGAGGTCATTGTGTATGTATGTTTGTGTGTGTTTGTGTGTGTGTGTGTGTCTGCGCGGGCGTGTGTGTGTGTGTGCAAACACGTCTCAGTTTAAACTTGGTCTCACACAACAGGATAAAGGTGATCTCAATGCCGTTTTTGGTCTGCTATGAGGTATCTTGTGGATTACAAATGATTCCTGATTGGTTCCAAATCCGTAAGTAAATCTGAGGAATCTATGTGGAGGGGTGCTGAATAACAACGAGGCCTAATGAACACATATTGTCTGTTTAAGGTGCGATGGCCTCTGATCAAAGTGTCAGTCAATAGGCTCTTAAGGCACGGCCACATGTGCTACCTTAAAAGCGGGTGTTCCAACTTGGCCATCCCTCAGAGCTGGCTTACAACAGAAGTACAGAGCTGGGGCCTTTCATCGGGTCTATCGACATATCCATTTTAACGTAAAACAACAATATCCCCCCCAGTGAGGGACTGAGATGAAGTCACCGCCGTGAACGAGCCGCTACGTTTGTACCCTTGAAACAGCAGCAGTACAACAAATTAAACAGCAGTACAACAAATTAAAGCCAGCAATTCATTAAAAATGTATTTATCGTGCACAGCTGAGTGCAATTGATTGCAAAGGATGAACTGCTGATGGTAGAATTTACTGACTAAAAATTGTTTAAGTGCATATAAGTTAACCAAAAAAAAGTGAACCTCATTAGCTAGCAACTAGTTTTCCGTGTGAATAGGACATAAAAGCTATTTTGATTCATTACTGCAATGGCTAATCACCTGCTTGAGTCTACTCTTGTAATCTTGCTATACTGCAGAATTCTTGAGCAGGGATCATAATGTCAGCTTGTATTTAGTGCAACTATAAAACTGGTGATTTATTTTAAAAAGTATTTTTAATGGCTTCTGTCGGCTCTATGAACACTGAATGCATATTTTACATTGATTTGAATAGATGGGGCGGAAGTCTTTTAGGACTCAATCAAATCACGGTAGTTAAATATTCCTTACTCAAGAAATAAGAATTTAGCCTTTCAGCAAAAACATTTACCAACACATTCCTGTGTCAACTACCAGGTTATGAAAATTAGATAATACTTTCGATCAGTGGTTCTCAAACTTGGTCCTGGGGACCTGCTGTGTGTGCTGGTTTTTGTTACAGTCAGTCTCTTGATCAATTAAGGCTGTGGAAAACGTGTGTGTACGTTCTACCATCATTTTTCCTTAACTTATTTTAACACAATGCAGGTTTGGCTCATTTGCATTTGCTTTCATGTAACTCTTCATTTTCCACAAATGGTTTAGTTTCAGTGACCAGGTGTCCACACTTTCAACAATTAGGCCCCCACTGATTTCACCTGCCAGTCTATAATTGAATCAATTCAAAAAGGTAACCTACAGGAATTGTGTGGCATGTAGCACATTATAGAAAATGAGAACTTTAGTTGATCTGACTGATTTAAAGTTTTGGGATGTGAATAGAGGACATTAATTGTTCATGGCATGCATCGCTATTTCTGACATAATATGGCCTAAAGAGAGTAAATCATGCTTTCATCTAAATTAAAAGTGTCTAATTAAGAACAATTAACAGCTAGTTACAATTCAAATTAAATTATGGCTGGAACGAAAACCAGCATACACAGTGGGTCCCCAGGACCGAGGTTTAGAGCCACTGCTTTATATGTTTCTGCTATAATTAAGTGGCTCCCGTCACTATTACGCCACTAAATGGGGCGAATCTCTCAGATCGTTTAAACCTCCAAACACACCAGCAGTCTGGCAATATGGGAAACCAGGGGCTAAGACAAAACTTCTATCAATTTTAATTTATTTTTGTCTTCCCAAAGGTATCCCAGAGAGAATAAAAACCATGGGAAAGGTTCTTCAATGCTCCGTGTCTCAGTAGACTTGTAAGGACCGTTGATTTCGTGTGCAATTGGTACGTCTCAATCAACAGCCTGCAGGCTGGCTTTTATTTTCCCTCTCCCTCCATCTTGAAAGAAGTCTGCAACGGCGCTCATAAACCGGCATTGCGTTTGAGATACATTTAATACACCCCATCCCGTCGCATATTTATTATGAACACACATTTAGCGAAGGTAAAAAAACAAGGTGTCACTTTGAAACAGAAATGAGTCACGCTGTCTGAGAAGGTCGCCCTGTTCCGGGGTTTTCCGTTCGGACTGCGACACCGCTGGGAACGCGCAGCGGTCGGAGAAAACTCCCACGGGGCCCTCTCTGTCTCTTCTGATAACGGGGTGTCACGGCTGATTTCATTTCTAGGACTAAGGAGCTGGCAATTAATATGGCCAGCGACTCCGGCAGAGCGCGGGTTTGACAGCCGTGCCTGATAGCTTCCAACACACTCGGGAACATTAGAGAACATTCTATGTGTTTCTGAGGTGCCGCCTGTTATGACTGCATATTTCTTGGGTGATTCATAGATGCAGCGTTTTGGCAATATGTCTGTAAATTATGTGTAATAGATGATTTATGCACAAATTGGTGCACAAAAACACAGAAAAACAAATTGCATCTGAAACTCTTAAATTGTTGTGCAATTAACTACTTCCTCTGTACATAATGTTTCTCGTACAAAGTAGCCTAGAGGAGAAATTACAATTGAATGCCAAATGTAACATTTAAAAGAAGCCAAATGTTTCCCTCAATATTCCTTGTAATTAACATGTTTGTTTGTTAAACTTAGCTCACTGCTCTTGACTTTTGCTTGCATTATGTAAGTCCATCCCATATTTCTACCTTTTATTTTGGGGTTCAATGTCTAAGCCCATATTGCAGTAAACATGGTATGATCATGCCTTCAAATTAGACTCAGGAGTGGGGGCCTCAGGTGGCGTAACGGTCAAAGCAATTTCCCGGAATGCAAGTTGCCCACTGCAGCTGTGGTTTGAAACGGGGGCGGAAATTGTCTGACCACCCCAGAGGGAGGGGGGAGGGTGAGCCGGCACGGGCTCGCCGAGAAGCGCGAAAGGCCTCCTGTTCGGGGAAAAATTGTCTTGCCTCCGAGGGGATTGGCAGGCTTGTTGGGGGGGTAAATTGAAAGAAATAGAGGATATAGTCAGCTACCAGATTCAGAGAAAAATGGGAAAAATCTGAAACTTATTATTTATTCAAAAATAAATCATCAAAATGAGTAAATCAACACTTGTCAGTAAAAAATTCAAAGCTTTTGTATTTAAGTAACTATATATATATATGGGGGTCCTGTTCCCCCAATGTTGAGAGGATATTAGCTAGCTAGCTAGCTAGATTCAAACTGATGTATCCGTATCACGTAAGATAACTTTGCTTTGAACATTGGGGGTTGCAAAAATGTCCCCTCCAATTTTCAAATGGAACCTACGCCCTTGTGTATATATACAGTACCCGCCAAAATAATTTAAAAAATGATTATCATTATTATTATTAGCCAGCAGACATACCACCCTGTTCCCTTCTCATGTCAAGCTGCTGAAGCTAAGCGGGTTTGGGCTTGGATGGGAGACAGAGAAACTATGTTACTGCTGGAAGAGGTGTTGGTGGGCCAGTAGGCCCTCTGGACCAAACAGAAATCCAATGCCCCAACACAGTGATGGGGGAACGGTGCTGTAGGAGGTTAAACCAAGGTCCTGACTCACTGTGGTTGTTAAAGATCCTTTGGCACTTTTCAAAACAGCAGCGGTGTTAACCCTGCTGTTCTGGACAAATTCCCACAAACAACCTGTCTCTGTACATCTGGCCACTTAATCAACCCTTGCTTCTGATTGGCTGCACAATCCCTTGCATTCCCAACCCACTTTGATTCCCTAGGTCACACTGCAAAAGATAGTTCTCAGTTGGCCTACCTGCTTAAATAAAGGATAAATAAATTCACACCCTTGATAAAGATGAGCAAAGAAGGCTGTATAAAATAGATAAGCTATAAAATGAGCTATACTGTATGCAATAAAAAAAGGGGAAATTATCTTATTTTATATTAATACAATTGCTCAATACAATATGATCTAATAAAAACTGAACTGACACCTTGATAGCCTATGAATCAGGAAATAAATACATTGTACACGCATCAAGAGGACACACATTTTCATTTTCATTGGTGATTCACAACCGATAACCGTATCAGAAAACATAGGCCATCAAGCTGTCAATTTTATTAGATTGTATTACAGAAATTCTCAGGGAAGTGGGAATAGCCCATACATTCACAGGGAGCAGGCAGGACTTCCTGATATGAACTTCGTAGGCAATGCTTGGCGCTGCATCGCAGTTCTGGCTACTTGAGCAGCTTCATTCGAGAACACTGAAAAAATCTAAACAATTTTTTGAGGCAATTCTAGAAATCTGGGAGCATTCCCCTTTAACCCGAAGCCTCAGACTAGTTGGCATGGCAATTTAAGCTATACAGATGGCTATGGCTACAGAGATGGATGCAAGCTTTGCAGGCTCTGGGACCTTTCCTCCCATTCAACTAGAAAATAAAGCGACTCCTTGTTTGAGCTTACCCATGTGCCTCACCCTATGTACCCTAGTGTCTTTATGAATCAATAGTGATTCTCTCTATGAATCAATAGTGAATCTCTCTATGAATCAAAAGTGAATTTCACTATGAATCAATACTGAATCTCTATGAATCAATACTGAATCTCTCTATGAATCAATACTGAATCTCTCTATGAATCAATACTGAATCTCTCTATGAATCAATATTGAATCTCTCTATGAATCAATACTGAATCTTGCTCTGTTAAAACTGATGTGACCCGGGCTACTGACGATTCACCCTTCTTTGCCCATATCTTTTAGTTACCATTGGCAACCTGACCAAGAGCACATATCAATTGCAAAGCCAGGACAACTTAATATCACAAACAATAGAACCTCCCCTTGCAAGTCCCCCCCACACATTCCCCACAGAATAGACATCATAAAATCATGTCTGAGTGCTTCGTAATCAAATTCGGCAGCTTGCACCAATGTGGCAGTGATTCTGAGGTTCCAGTAAATGTCACTGAGGTGCATCATTGTCACATTATGAATTAGTGCTATTGCTGACTCTCCCTTATGAACGTCTCAGATTGCCCCAAGCTATGAATTATGAAATACAGCATACAGTCTTTACGATGCATGATGTCAGGTGAATTATAAAAAAACCCTCAATAAGTACTGCATACAGGTAACTGCCAAAATAAAGGCAACAGTGACCTGGGGGGGACGGGACACTGAAATGGCTCTGGCCCGGGCTAGGAGAGTTCCAGCCGGGGGGGGTGGGTCTTGTTGGAAAGGGGGTAGGGGGCTATCCACCAGTAACAGCCATGGCTCCCCCTGACAGACACTCGTGGTACTGCACCTGTTTAAAGGATCCCTCACTTATTCAAGCGTTGTCTTTACATTGGCAATTACCTGTGTCTGCCTTTATACAAAAACTGAAATGTGCAGACTGAATGTGCTTTGATATTATGACACGTTCCCAGTCAATTTTTAATATATATTTAAAAAAATTACATTTGCAATCCATGGACTTACCTCGATCGCTGTCGTACAGATAGGCGAACTTTTCCCACTTGTAGTACTCGATCAGGCTGAGAAGGGGCCCCTTGATGTCTGGCCGCATTTGTAAAATAAACTGCTGCAGCCCGTCCGCAGGAAAACTGGGCGTAATGAACGAGACGTGCAGCATGGAGCAGAACGACGTTATCGTGTTGACAGACTTCTTATCGTAAAACCCAAAAATGGCGTAAACTCCCCTTGAGAACTGGGAACAGACTGAAAAGAGAGAAATAGATTCACATTAGTAATGTGGTTAAAAGAACAATAATAATAACAAGAGCAATAATAATCATAATAATAATGTACATTAATGAGGTGTAAAAGTGCACAACAGCAGATACAACATCAGAAGCAGAGGAATTATTGCTATTATTATTATAAATATGATTTTTATTGTTGATCATTGTTATTCATTTTCAATCGTTCAAATCTGTGTATGCAATATTTCAAAAGTCACAACCTTGTCAACAATCGTGTTGCTGTACATTACATTACGTGTGCAGTGTCTCTCCTCGCAATTGACTGAATTCACGTGACTTGAACCAAACAAATATAAAAAGTTTAAAAACAAAACAGATTCTGTCTCACGAGACACGTGTTTTTGACTCTGAGCGGTTCAGGATTGGAGCTCTGCGCTTTCGAAAACATCACATTAAACACCAACATGGCCTCCGGGCGACATGACAAAGGGACACCATTTAGCACACTAGGGTATTCCCCGTAGCCGCAACGATCCTGCCAATATTTCTTTAAAGAGTCCATGTGGACTCTAAGTGATATTTTCTGTGCTCAGTATGAATGCAGAGTCCGCAGAGGAGGTTGGCTCGTGGGGAAATACTGGGCAGGCCGACACAGCTTTCTATCTGGGATTTACTGTTAACATTTTTAGATATGAATATGTCAATGTCAAACATCGAATTTGTCTTTGTCAAATGTCGTCTGAGTCCCGCAGTGCCAGGGACAACAAGAGAGTGCTACTGTCTGTTAAAATGTAAGCAGATACATTTTAAAAGTGTCAGTTGGTGAAATGGATGAGTTGGTTGAAGATGTGTTTCTTGGAGTTAAGAACCAAGATATATATATGGAGAGACAGAGAGCGAGAGAGAGAGAGAGATAAGACACATATTTCTGTAATATATACGTGTATATATATACAGGTCCAGAATTATTGGCACCCTTTATTCTAATATAATTGTTCAGCGAACGAGATAATATTGTTTTTCAAAAAGGATATGTGTCATAACTATTGGCACCCTGCTCTGCCATTAATGAAGGAAATAACATCCCAGCATGCACAGGGTCATGTTTAAAAATGCTGGAAAGGTCTGGCTGCCTATAATGATGGCTAGCATGGCTGCAAGAGGAGGCCTCAGTGACTTCAAGAGAGGGGTGAGCGTTGGGGTCAGGAGCCTCAGTGACCGACACAGCTCAACCTGTTGATGTTTCACGAGCAACGGTGTCTAAGCTGATGTCAGCATTGAACCCTGAGGGAACGACATCATCAGGAAAGGGCAACAGTGGGCAGAGACACACACACACTCCAGGGTTGTGATGTCTGGGCATTCATTCGAAGCCGAGGGCAAAACAGGCAACCTTGTCATCAAAAGCAGGCGGTTTCATCAAAAATGGCAGTGGCCCACACCGCATGAAGTGAGTTTGCGTTGTGTTTCCATTTCTTTTGTTAAAAACTTGTGTATTACAGTATATTACCAGTGTTCGGGTTTTCAGCTGCCTACTCAGCCTGTGTCACAGCAGTCTAAACTGTTCTACTTACACCAAAGAGCACGTACGTTATATCCCAAGACACCATTTAACAATGAAGGAAAACGTAACGATGATTGATTCAAGCCTATGGTAATTATCACCGGGTTAGAGTTCTGCAAATAGAGCAATTTGGAAATTCCTCCATGAATCTATCGATGGTTATTTTGTGTCATCAGATTTTATTGATCGGGGAATGTATTCGGTCTACCATAATAGAAACAAAGTCTTATTTCCCACAGGAATAAACTATCGGGAATGGCAAAATGTCCTTGCTGATGTCAGCCTTTCAGATTCAAATGTATGTACCTTTGCGGGCTGGTAATTGCAGTGATGTTTACTTGCTATGGTTGCTAATTGTGAATGTCATTATTCCTGATTTCTCAGTGGACATGTTGCTTTTGGTGCTTTTCCCCCAGAATATGAGTAACTGCTAAATATTTATTCTTGTTTATATTGCTTCCCTTTTATTGTTCAGTTCCTAGGTAGTTGAGTACCTTCAGTTATACTTTCACCACATACAGTACATATCCTTAAAATGTTCTTCCTTTCATTGCAGAATATTAAACTGTGTAAAAGGCTATCCTTTAAATCCTGCCAACAAATAAACATTCAATCACAGTACATGGGAGATACATGTTACTGCCAAAATAAAGAAAACACGAGGAAAGGAAAGGTTCTGTTGGCTCTGTTATGGTGTGGGGTGCATTTTACTGGCATGGATTAGGTCCACTCAATCCCTTAGAGTGCAAGGTAAACACCAATAAATACAAAGCCATTCTGAGTGATCATCTTCATCCCATGGTAAAGCATGGGAGTGGTCTCTTCCCAGATGACAATGCCCCCATCCACAGGGCACTGAGTGGTCACTGAATGGTTTTATGAGAATGAAAATTATGTAACCCAAACGCCATGGCCATCTCAGTCACCAGAATTCAACCCAATTGAACACTTATGGGAGATTCTGGAGTGGCACTTTAGACAGGGTTTTCCACCACCATCAACAAAACACCAAATTATGGAATTTCTCATGGAAGAATGGTGTTGCATCCCTCCAGTGGAGTTATTGACATGAGTAGAATCTATGCCAAGGTGCATTGAAGCTGTTCTGGTGGCTCGTGGTGGCCCAACGCCTTATCAGGACACTTTTATGTTGGTGTTTCCCTGTGTTTTGACAGCTACCTGTAGGTCATGCAAGTCATTCAGATGCATTAAGTCAAGTGTTCCCAAACCTTCCAAGCTCAAAACCTCAACATGGTCCACCAGGGGGATCTCATGAAAAGCTACTATCAAATGCATTCAGACCTTTAGTCATTTGACCAATATGTGACTCCATCACAAATATGTTTGTTCTTTTGTTGACAATGGGCATTCTGAATCTTCTCCCACATCAAAGCAAGTAGCAAAGGTAGAAGATTTTAATGGTCGTCATGACAATCACAGAATCGAGGGGAGAACTGTATTGCTCGTCTTTCGACGTCACGCTGTAAGAAAAGGCCAGCAAACATAGCCTTGGGAAGTGAAACCATCTTCATGCAATGAGAAGCAATTTTGATGCAAAATAAATAAACTGGTTTTTTAATCTATGCAAAGAAAGCACATTTTAGACCTTCAAAAGGTTCTGAGGACAACATTTAAAACCATGTCTGCATGGCTCCCTATATATATACACTTTCAACATATGATACAGGAAAACACACAGACACACATGCAGTAGTGATGTCCATAGCATTTCTGAACTTAAAACTGGAGATACAAATTGCTCTGACACCTGTGTTGTGTAAGTGAATCGGATGTGTGTTTAACTAAATCCTTTGGTGAATTGTTGCACAGCTTGCAAATCAATGTCCATAGCATTACCTGTGCGTTTCTGTCTTTTATTCACACAGAAGTGCTCCTGATTTATGCTGATTTCATAGAGGAGAGGTTAACATAAACCCAGCTTTTCTTTCAACATATCTTCTGGATGTTATTTCATCTTATTAATAACATTTAGTGTGACTGTGTGTCGGCCATATACTATTCCTCTCTACGCTAAGCGTTGTTAATTCTTTTCACTGTCTGAAGCCTTGCGTAATGGGTCCTGATTTCAGTGAATTATTACGTACATGATTGCCACTGATCATATGAATGTTGAATGAATCCCTAGTATTCAAAGAATCATATACTATAGAAAAATAAATAATATTTATAAAAAATATAAAAATCAATAAATATAATAAATAAAATAATAAAACATACGCAGGTGGATATGCAATATACAATATTTAACATTCGATTCACATTAAGCAACACATCTTGAGCAACACAATATTTAACTAAATAACTATTGATCAATATTTGAAAGCCAAACTAGATACACTCTCCCCCATTATCTGCAACATTTTGAAGGTTCTCTGAGTTGCACTCAGATGGTGTGGATCCACCATAGCATGACTCCAAATTGCTTTGACATTTGCAAATGCCTGGACCCTGAAGGAAAATGGGTTTTCATCCACTTTCACAACACGGAAGAAATACTGTACATACAGAATGTACACATTTACCATTGTTTATTTGAGTCCATGTGAACGTTTGAGAGTGTACTTGTTACGTCTTATTGTTGTCATATTTTCATTGTGATAGTTTTTTTGGATCTTTCTGTCCCTCCTATAGTTTTTAATTTGTATGCCAATCAAAACCATAACGTTATAATAAAAGTTATGTCGCCTCTTCGGTAATGGCACCACAGAGTACGGTTTTGGTATATTTTCGAAGATGAGCTCTCATTAAAACTACTGAAATATAAATAGAAGTATTTATTCCGTGTCACCCCACGCTGACTTGTTTCACTTCAGCTCAGCCGAAACAGCAGCCAGTTAGCGTTCTGCTCTCGGGAAAAAAACACACACACAAAAAAACCCAAGCAGAAGGGGATTGATCTCCCGTGATTAATATTGGCGGGTCTTCCACAACATTCATCAAGCGTTTACTTCCGTAAGCAGGCAGCCTCGGCAGACACGAGCTGACAACGCTAAAAAAAGAAGAGAACAGATCGGGCAGACTGTTGCAAAGTGCATAAAGTCATTGTGTACAAAGCAGCCCCTTAAAAAAAAACCCTGCACTGCCTTATGTTAGAGCTGGGGCAAACAGAACGGAGGTATATTTAGGTGTCCTACATAGGTGTCCTGATTTCTTTATTGTCTGAAGGAGAGGAAAAAAAGCCCTGCGTATATATTTACCTAGTGATTCCCTTGCCAGGGCCTGGTGATAAATCACGAGTTGAAATTTGAAAGTAAAACTATGTCGTCTAGATTAACATTGAAATGGAGAAGGAAAGCTCGATCATTTAGCATCTCCCCCTTGTGCACACAGTCACCGCCCTACTAATGCACGTCATAAAGGTTTCATCAAGTCATCCGTTCACCCCCCCACCCATCCCCCCCACTCTCAAAAGCACTCTACAATGGGATATTCTCAATATTCTAATCTCCCTCTACAATGGGATATTCTCAATGTTTTCTCTAAACTAGGCCACTGGTTCCTGTCCCCTCATTATTATGAATTTTGAATGGAAAAAGTGAACAATCTGCGGAGCCCTCGGTGTCAGTCTCACCAGCTCCACGCGTGACGAGTTTAAGTGGCCAATCTGCTTACGAAGACGGCCTTGATGACGAGATACGCCATTAACCCCACATGACCCCCCCACAGATCAGCGCTTCAAGGACAGCGTGGCAGCTTGAGCCCTGACTGCACACTTCATTAAAAGGAAAAGTGCTGAGCGTCGCCTTCCTCCCGTCTTCGGCCAAAAGAGAAGTTGGCGTGCCCGTGTTTTTTAATTTTAATTCAATCCATATTTTTGTCGCCTCTGGCACAATGCGCGTTCTTTATCGCTGGCCTCATCAAGAGGAGGGGAAACATCACGCTTGTTTGAAAAATGGAAAATGGAACACCACTCCACCTTTGGAGCGTTTCCATGATTAGGTGGTGCGTGTCGTAGGAGGCTCTGAGTGAACTGAAAGGAAGATGGAGATGTTTACCGCAAAGTGTTCAGCGTTAATCCAAATCTTATTAAAGTACACCTGAGAACTTTCACCCCATTTGGACTTGCATAAGACTGGTTAGAGTAGAACAAACACTAAACACTCTACTGCGTTGTGCTGTTCATGCCGTCCCTTTCAGCACAGATAATAATGGTGGCGACGACCATAAAGATGATGATAATGGCAAACATGCTGATGTTGACAATAATGAAAAAATGAAATTAGAATATAAATATTTATTTTGAATAATACCTCAAATACTATGTTTTCATGTTCCGGTAATGAATTTAATCAATCACTGAAAGAGGCACCTTATGGACCTGATGCGAAAAAGAAAAAGATAACCCTCCAATAAAACAGTAATGTGGCTCATTTCTGCGGCTCCACTGGTGAAACCCCCCCCCCCGTTAGACACACTCGCGGTCCCATTCTCGCACGACTTTAGCCTTTTTCCAATCTGTATCGTGTCACCAGGTTTTTTTTGTGTGCTTCTCCCACAGCTGAGTTCACATTAAGTGTGCATCAATAATCACCAATACCACAGGGCAGGCTTGTCCTTTATTTATTTAATTTACGTCCTGACGCTCGGCCAAGTATCGGAGGGGCCGAGGGAACTCAATTACACCACTGTGCTGCCGCAGTGAGAGTTTTTGTGCGGCGCTTTGTGGTTCACCGGGGGGGGGCGAAGGCAAGGCATTGTGGGTATCCGCACCTCGTAAGCTCCCGCTCCTGCAGCTGCCCACGAGGGGACACAAGAGACCCCAGTGTCCCACGCTGGCTCCTTTAGTGACCGCGCTCGATTCTCACACAAAAAAAAAGAGGAAAAGGGGAACGGCAGCATGAAAAGGAACGCTTCCAGGCAGCTCAAAAAGCTTCTTCTTTGTGGGGGGATGGGCATGTATTCACCCATTCGAAAACGAAAGGCCATTAAACTCGCTCGCTGCTCTAGAAGGCTCTTCTTCATCGTCCTGGGCTGCTGCTAACAATAACGTTGAATGACGCTGACAATATAAACGCTGCACGTATCTTACAGTGCCAGTGCGTAGTGGAAACCAGTCTGAATTCAAATGTCACAAATGTCTGAACACAAAGACAACAACAACAAAATACGTATATATATTTCTCCACCCCCCAACACCCCCCATATTTTTCTACTTTTTATTTTTCAAAACACTGTGCCGCTGACCTTTTCTACAGCACAGTAAATCTATACTCGTGTTCCACACATGATTTGAAAAAGGTCAATGAGGTATTTTGCCAGCAACACTGATGTGTCATTATAGCAATCTATGGAGTATTCAAGGAGGCAGAGCAATGTGAAAAGCAATATGGCAGTGCACTCTGTGGTTCAGCCCTTCTCTATCATATTTGAGGCACCATAGTTGCCATTGGTGACTGTAGAAAGGCAGCGACAATTGATTATGATCATGTTTTGCTTGCTGTTACAATTCCAAGTCACGGAAATCATATTTTTACATCACAATGTCCAGTGTTTCGTAGAAGCAACACGGCCATATCCATGCATCGTTGACCCCTCACCTCTCTGTGCCTGGTTTAAAGTATCGATAAATATTAATGCGCTCATTTTCCAGGGATGGAGAGCAACAGAGAAACGCAATCTGAGGGCTGTGTATCAGCTAATGTAAAAATATGTTTTTCGGGACAGTCAACTGGTCACCTGCGTGTCCAGCATCTACAGCACAAGATGAATAGCAAACAGCAGTGGCCTTCTTTCTCAAAGCACTACACCTAATCAGAGCAGCATCATGCCAGTACCATAGAGGTCGAATAGTGACTCCTCGAGCAGGACTCCACCAAAGACTTTCAACAAGAGCGTTTAAGTATGAATCCAGTTAGACATGTTTTTTCAACAAATTCTTCATCATTTAAAAATGAATGATAAAAATAATAGGTTTTCCTTCTGTCCATTGCACTCTATTCAAAGACATCGCATGAACTCATCAGCTCTGTATTCTGAAATACCCTAAAGTGATTAATTCAGTGGTGTCAGTCATGGTTACATTTCAAAGCCTTATTTTTTAATCCAAAATGCCGCCTGAAAACAGCAGTCTTGGTGTATGTAAGGTAAGCTGTCAGCATAAATTCATACAGTAAAATGTGCACATGTGCAGTACTGTTGTTATCGTTTGGCTAAGAGCCATAACATAGGACGCTTATAGCCATAACACTAAAGAGGCCTTCCTGGAGGAGAGACATAAAGTGCTCTGTGTAAATCTATGATGGATGATATTTTTCAACCTTTTAAAATGGAACAAAAATAGGATTTGTGTAGCAACCGATCTTGAAACAGACTAGTTTACTTTACGAACAGAGAACCATTTGCTTAAATAATTTATTGGTATTGTAGGGTTTTTTTACGTATAAAAATAAAATAAAAAAGCGAAGGCTACTCCAGACGGGTGTCAGTTATGTAACGGTCATTTTTTTAGATGAGCGCGCGAGCAGGTACAGAGCAAATGTAGCATGACGCATTATCGCAAAAGCTCTCTGCGTGATGTTAAACTCTCCGTTTAAAATCGATTTATTTTCAGATCGGCTTTCTGATTATGTGCCCACAGAAGCAGCCACAGTTGCGCATTCTACTGCAGGGACCTCCAGCTCCTATCGAACACAATGAAATTCAATTACGCAGAAAAAAATTAATGAGACAAACCACCGATTGGCTGAAATATTCTCTGGAGCCTCCTAGAATGCCTGCCAGACAGCTATTCCCTTACTCAAAAGAAAACTGGCAAGGCAACTCGAGATCACAAGAGGGAAGAAAAATACTGCACTTAGCTGTAAAGAAGAAAAAAAGAAAGAAGAAAACTGGCTAAAATCTCTGGTTAAATATAGGAAATTAAACAGGTTATTCCTACAAATAAATTCACATTTACAGAGCAAAATGGTGACCCACATGACGAAAAAATAGAACAAACCCAATTTTGGCCTAAAGTAGGTGGTTAAGTTCTTTGGCATAACTATTTGAAGCGAAACCGGTCTTTTGCATACTATGGGTAGCTACAGGTAACTGCCAAAATAAAGGAACCACCAACATAAAGTGTCTGAATAGGGCGTTGGGCCACCACGAGCCACCAGAATAGCTTCAATGCACCTTGGCATAGATTCTACAAGTGTCTGGAACTCTGTGTTGGAGGGATGCAATATCATTCTTCCATGAGAAATTCCATCACTGGGTGTTTTGTTGATGGTGGTGGAAAATGCTGTCTCAGGCACAACTCCAAAATCTCCCTCTCACAGAAGTGTTCAATTGGGTTGAATTCTTGTGACTGATATGGCCATGGCATATGGTTTACATCATTTTCATGCTCATTAAACCATTCAGTGACCACTCATGCCCTGCGGATGTGGGCATTGTCATCCCGGAAGAGACCACTCCCATCAGGATAGAAATGCTTCACCATAGGATGAAGGTGATCACTCACAATGGCTTTGTATTTATTGGAGTTTACCTTGACCTCTAAGGGGTTGAGTGGCCCTAAAGCATGCCAGGAAAGTGCATCCCACACCATAACAGAGTGGCCAGATCCCTTAATCCCTTAATTTACTCAAGTGTTTCCTTCATTTTGGCAGTTATCTGTATGTGAAGAGTAAAAAATTACTTAATTATGACTTAATGCAAGACATTTGGTAAAATTAGAAATGGAGATGAATGATAAATCCCAAGTCAAAGTCATCCTGAAAATCCATAAATCTGTCTTGAATCCTGACCTGGCAAAAACTTGAATTTGTTTGCACATTAAAAAACCCTCACTATTCATATTTATCTTATTTATATGTAGGGGTCAATTAATTAATTGTACCTTTGATCTTTGTGTTGATCTATATCTAAACTATGAATGTTGCACCTCACTGAAAACAGCTTTTTACACATTTTACAAATTTGCACACAATTGCAATCTTGCAATCTTGCAAGATAATGCAATTCTGTATTTTGCCATGTCAGAGAAATGGTTTAATAAAACAAAATGTTGCCTACAGCAGCTTTGATTTTGAATTTAACATGGCTAAGAGAACTGGCCACTGTCTGTCTGCACATCGTTGGCCAGGCCCGTTCTCTACTTGTGTGGCTCCAATCAACATTCAATCAAACGAAAGCCTTATGGCCCCTGGCCTCCTTACAGTGAGTGCTTCAGAAAAGACGCATGCAAAACCGCCACAAGTGTTACGTCCTCTCCAAGTGCGAGCGGCTTGAGCCACAAGTCCACTTTAAACAATGAGGTTAGCTCTCTCTCGAGTGCCAGAGGCAGGTAAGTAATACAACACAGTGCACAGTTATTTCCACATACCTAAAAAAACACCTGCTCCAAAGCCCCATCAAGACCTGCCTTGGATTTTGAGGTTTACCTCAGGCTAACGGAAAGCCATGAGGGACATTAGGGTACAACCATCACAGCACATGCTCAGAGAGGGTCTCTCATTGTATTGTCCCGTAGTTCCGGAACTCCATTGTTACCCCTGCAGGTACCCAGGGCTTGTACAACAGTGGGGCCCTAAAAAATGCCTTGTAACTTACTGACCAGACTCGAAGCAACACAGGAGTGTGAACACATCTCCCGATTTCTTTGTTCATAAGAAAATATCAGGTTTGTGTTCATGTTTTCCTCCAAATCACAAGCTTCTCAAAGACTTGCAGAACAATAGTCTCCTTCTCAGGTGGCAAGCGCTGAATTGGCTGAAATAAGGTTTTGATTAGCTTTTGATTTCGGCTTCGGGATTTCTGAAGTTGTGGGGGGGGGCTGGCTGGCTGTTAGACCACCCAGTAAGATTTGTCATATTAAATATTTAGTAGGGGGTATCAACAGGGCTCCAGCCTGCAATGTGGGTGTGCTCATCACCAAACAGAGTGCTTTTACAGCCCAGCATTATATCCACAAGAACGAAAAAAAACTGGCTGGTGAGGCAACCCCCCCCATTTCAATTCATTTTGAATTATTATCTTTAAGGATAGTTGTTTCAAAGCTTATCCTGCCTTGTCCATCACGTCCTTAATTAGCATGACCAGATGGTCTGCATTACAACGTGCCAAAATCTGTGATCAATCACTCTGTGAAAATTATGAACAAGCCATATCCTTATCATATGGTTCACAGCAGAATTTCATAATTAGTACACAGCAAAATAAAAAACACTTGAAGTGGGTATCCTCCAGAATGCCTAACTGGTTTTAATAAACACCACATAATGCACTACAGTGGTTTTCATAAGCACAAACACACATTACAGCTAATGTATAATGACTTGTCTTCATAAGATATGTGACATATGATGTGCCAATAGCTTTGTAATGATTATCATTACATGCTTCATAATGTTATGTCAGTTGTTACTGGTCATAGCATTTATGTACGCTAACGACAAATGTTATGTTCATTATTTAGAGCTGAAAAGGCATTACATATGCTGCAAGACTTAAAGTAAAGTGATATATAAAACATTATAATATAGTCACACTCAAACTCTCTCTCTCTCTCTCTCTCTCACACACACACACACACACACACACACACACACACACACACACACACACACACACACACACACACACACATGATCTATTCTAATTATATAAGAACGTCAATCAGTATTCAATCTCAATTGCCTGAGTGCACTCACTTTAAGTGCCATCAAATAAGAACTACATGATCAAATCGTTGCAAAGAAAAGTGCAAGGTGCACAAAACCAGTCAATAGGAAGGACCTGCATGGTCGAGGAACTTTAGTCTTTGCGATTGCTGAGTAAAACATAACATTTGGGAGCAACAGCATTGTGCTATTTGTACTTATAGATATTGTAGTGTAATATTTGAATCTTGTGATTGAATTAATCAGTAATAAAGATAATGATTACAACAACATCAGGCTATGACGATAGTACCATACTCTATAATGTTTCAAATAAATATTATGGTGCCCTTAATTGTTTTCTTTGTGGAAAACCGTTGTAGGTATTTTTTTATGTAGCTACTCACGGTAAGTACAAATATGAATATGTTAAATCTAATCTATTCCCATATTTAAAATTGTGCTCAATCAATAACAAATTAACAAACAAAAAATTTATGATTGACTGAAATAAACAGGACATGTAGCCTAATATATTAGAAAAATAATAGAAATACCATAATTGTAGGCTGTAAATCTATGATTCTATATGCCTTACACAAACTCTGTCTTTGGTGAAAATGAAGAGTCTTTGTTTTACATATGACTCATTTCAATATGCAGTATAGCTTAAAGGTGAACATACGTTAGTGTGATAATACCGTTGAATTCCCTGAACACGAGGATTCAAATAATTGTTTTATTGAGCGCTACAATGTAATCTAATTTAGAATACCAAAGGGAAATCACAATACAGCAAGAGAACCAACATACGGTGGATGTTGCAGCGGGGAAATGTTTAAAACGTCTAAACATCCATTTAAATATCGACAAACACATTCCCAAAGACAGAAAAAGAAACGAATTATCACGATGCACAGACAACACTGCGCTGTCTCTCTTCAAAAACGCTCCTGTCTGCTTGCCTTAAACAGGCGATCGATCCGCTATTCGCTGACGAGAGAAGATACAGTAGTTACCCGAACGGCTCATTTCCTATTACCAATACACGGTCGGTAATGAGGTTCTGGTTACAATAGCTGTCTAATTTGTTAGACCTGCAAGAAGTACGTCGACATTTAGATAGGGTGACGTTCGTAAAAATAGAGAGAGAGGGAGGGAAAGGAAGTGAACACACAGCCTAGGTGATCATAACTACGAATCCCAGAGCTATGCACAGTAGCCAAATAACCGGTGGCATTGTCATCGTAGGAATTGCATTGCCACCACGGTGCTTAGCCGTCTGATCCAGCCTGAGCGAGGACGTCGCCAGCTCTTTGCATGAATCAGCACCCCCCATGACACAATGACATGGTGCAGTGATGCCCGCAGAGCCGCATCGCCCGAGCTCAGACGGAAACGGCCTACAACTGGGCGGACGGGGAGCGGAGGCGGATCATTCACTTGATTTATCCGAGAGCCACCGGGTGCTTCCCCCCTCAAGAAATCTTATCAATATTCATAGCGCACATCGTTTTATTTTATTTACGACGACGGAGACACTGAATTATAGATTATGTATGCTGTGTACAAATTGTGTTTATTCGTATGGTTTGGCATTTGCAAAGCGGAGTCCAATATGAAGAATTTGGGGGAGAATAACATGGCGAATTATAAGATTTCGGTAGCCTTGGCAACCGTAACCTTCTTCTTTATTGTTGTATAGCTACAGTCTGTTTATATAATCCTACACGCGGCAATGAAAGAAGCTGTAATTAATACATATTTAGGTTTCGTATTGAGCGATAAAAAACGGTATTACTGGCAACTCCTACGGTTGCGTTATTCGTTATATCCCCATGGCGAAACTGGTGTGGGTGAAGGAATATTGCTCATACTGTATACATTTTATTTTATTTATTTTTTACAATTGACGAGCTGGCCTTAATATAACTAGATGTTCAATCGCGTTCAATTTATGTAATTAATATGATTGTTTTCGCCTTACGTCGACTCTAGCACATCTTCATCTCAGCACAAGGTTAATTATTATTGCTAATTAAGCCCCTCCAATATATGGAATCCTCTGCAGCACTAGATAATCTTCGCCGCTTCGTCATCAGTTCGCTTGAGAGGAGAGGGGGCAAAGAGGTTTGACAAACTGATTGCCAGACGTCGCACATCTCCAGACATGTTCTGTCACCGTGTGACACGTTGTAATAATGCTAAGGTAAACTATCAAGCTTCAAAATATTCGAATCCCCATTAGACATGTGGTTACATGTGCACATCTTCTCGCTCCACAGATTGTTGGCGTGAGAGCCAAAGGAAGCCATTTCTGTGACTGTTACTCGGGAAACCAACTTCCCTCGATCTTGCAAATGCGCATACATGATCCAGCTGACCGAGACATTTACATATTTTGTAACATCTAAACACCCCCTAATGTAATGTAAAGAACCGCATGCTTGTCATTTTGTGATGATTTGTAGGGAAACTGACCCACCAAAATGCAGGTGTTAAATTGATCGCATTACGATGATTAAACTAGTGTTCATACGTGGAACAACGCCACATATTGTGGCAACTGTAAATTAAATTATAGTACACAGAACATCATAGGGCTGACACGAATGGAGCCCGATGCTACCGGCGGTTCCATCTGGTGAATGCGACATGGGACCTGTAGGCTAGCTGCTGCCCGAGCCTTGATGTGTGTGCATGGCAAAAGTCCCATATATCTTAAACGCTTAATGCAGTCAAGGTTCGGGGTTCCGCTCTTGGGGTGAATTGGCCACAAAAGAGCACGGAACATTGGCTACGCCCACCGTTTCCCCGTTCATGATAATACTCTTACTCTCTTCTGTAATGATAGGCTATGTTACTTACAACAATTGGTGACAGCAAAGCTGTTTGCCACTTCGAGATTATCGATATGGGGCGTCAGCCGGAACTCGGACGTGCCGAACTGGACCATGCCTATTCGAAATGCGCTGTATTCCTGATCGGCGCCCCTCGGAAATAACCCCCCTAAGGAAAGGAGACATAAAAAAGATTCAAGCATGGACTACATACGTATCTGACATATGCTCTGTGTGCATTTTCAGCATAGACTACATTTCTAAATGTATTTCACTCTTTCAGTAAGCCTATCATTTCAGGTTTAGGGGCATAATTTGTATTAGCCAGATGGTGTTCTATTATTATTTTATTTCTTTACAATATATAAGCTATATACAGATTCTACAAGATTCTAATCACGTCATATGTACAGTTTCATCACATCATACTTAAATACATTATTGTACATACCAATCTGTACACTGGGAGAGCCCCCAAACGCCAGTCCCCATAATATGATAAACAAGAAAGATGATAAATTCATAATATTTTGCATTTCCAAACAGAATCTGTCCACATCCAAAAAATAATCCCGTTTTATCAACAGCAGACGTTTTTCTTTTTTATTTCGTGTTCATTTTGAAGGCGCGCTAGCGAAATAAACCAGCTCTCGTTTGCGGCGGTTGGTGTGTATTCGGGGGGAAAAGACCGCGGCTCCAGTCCCAACAGTGAATGAATGGTGATGCAGATTTGTCTTTCTCCTCCTTTGCGGTGCCGTCCCACTGAATCGGTACCTCCGCTCTCACGCAAGGGCGCCGCACTTCTTCCCGTCAGTCACAGGGGCTCTGTTCAGCATCACGAACAAGGGCGGAATGTTAATGAGGACGTAAAGACACGAACAAACCCGAGCTCTCATTATTTAGTTCAGTGGCAGGTTTGTTGTTGTTGTCTTTTCCCCCCCCTTTGCGTTTTGTGAAACACTACACACCAGAACAAAACGACGGGCTTGCTGTTTCATTCCTCGCAACTGAAACGGTGTAGAGTAGCCCATATGTTAACCACACGACCAAGTGCATTTTACTTTGAACATTCCCCCACACTCACAACGCGCGCGCGCGCACACACACACACACACACACACACACACACACGCGCACACACACACACACAATTAGAATAGTTGATAAGAATGAAAGATCGCTGCACGAGCCTACATTGTTAAGCCGGAGATATGGAATCTAATCTTTCCAGGTCAATTAAAAGACGGTCAGGGGAAGGTATCATCTCATTAAGAGCACGAGACAGCTCAACCTCTTGAACTATGCCTATTAATCAATAGGGAGGCTGAGGAAATGAACGAACGCATTCAAAAGAACGAACACTAACGAGACCGTAAGACATGCACGAGACGGGAGCTGTGTAGGCTATATCACAACATAGACTTTCATGCCTAATTTTGTAGTGGTACCCTTACCGTTAGGATTAAACAATTCGGGTGGAAACGAAGATATTATGGAAACGTTTTGCCAAGAGGCCCATACCAACTAAATTGCGTTTTTCTAACAATAAGAATGTTCCGATTCAATTAACTGAATAAGGGATATTTAATGACGAAAGTGAGTAAAGAACTTGGTTTTACATCTAATCTGAAAGATAAATAGTCCAACACAATGTCACCACCCTATCACCATGGAAACATCAACACTAGCTTTCATGAATAACACCTAATATTTCTACATATATTTACTTGCTTAACAGGTACTACTCTAATCCATGGTCATTAACGTAATTTCATTCATATTAAATTATACAGCTGGATTTTTATACAAATGTTCTATACAGAACATTTACAGCTGGAGTTATATACAGAACTGTAGGCTATAGCCTAAAGAGGTACCAGCAGTGCTCCAGCTGGGAATCAAACTCGCAGCCTCCACTCTGTCCCTGTCATGCCTTTTAACTGCCTTTCCCCCTTCGGTCTGCACCTTGAGTAATCAGTATATATTTCTCATTGTCCTCAAGCTGATCATATTCACATATAGGGGGAAAGTGGAAGTGAGGATAATGCTGCAAATGCAGAACTCCTAATCGGCAGCAGGTTAAATCTCATATTTGTGATTAAAATGCCAGTGCCATTTGCTCATTCTGTGGAGATATGAGTCCACTGCAGAAAGTGATGTTACCTGTCAGCGAGGACACACATGTGATTGGTTCCATTGGTTTGAGACCTGGGTCTTTGGCTCAGTAGGCCAATCGCGGCTCTTGGCGGGAGTCGGGCAGTGTGGGTTGGGGGTTCGATTCCAGTCCACCCTGGGTATGCTTCTCTTCATCCCTTTAAATCTGCATTAAAGGACTGTAACACTGTTCACACAGAGCAGCACAGCCCACATTACACATACCTTAGAAATAAAGCAAGTAAACAAACAGTGAAGCTCCATCTTTCAAAGACAAAAAAACAGCAGCCATTTTGTCTCACAGCAGCAATGAATGGCATGACTATAAGGAGCCAACAGTGTGCCAGGTGCTGCTCTATACAGGAACGTAGACGACCCGTGTGTTACAGGCAATGTGGTTGATTTTAAAAAGACATTGATCCCTTTGCATTTAAGGCTCAGGACAAAACAAGTCTCCCTGGTACCTGGCTGTAGAGGGCTTTTAAAAATCTGTGCAGTAAAGATGTGTTAGAGACAGCTCCAGGTTCACACTCTGTATCAGTGTGTGTGTGTCTGTGTGTGGGTGGGAGGGAGGGAGGGAGGGAGGGCTCTTATCTCATGCAATACTGCTGCAAAAAAAAGGACAGTCTGAGTAAACCGATCTCCCACTTCTCTGTGTGGCAGCAGTATTCATTTAGTGTACCCCCCCCCCCTATCTCTCTCTCCATCTCTCTGCTGCTGCTCTGCTTCTGAATATTCATGGAGTTCTGCTCTAATTGCTGAATTCTCACCCTTTATCCCCAGACATCCTTTATTGTAATGTGCCAAAGCAACTCAAGGACTCGTAGTGTCCCTAACTCACTCAATGACCGGCAGACTGCTCTT